>SKCR01037835.1:0-67903 GCA_019454045.1 Zanthoxylum bungeanum | reverse complement strand
TCAGTGTTTAATAATCCATTCTGGATAAACCTTTTATTCTAGAACACTATGTGTTTCATTATATAAAGATGATACTGAGATAAATACATTAGATGTAAATAACAGAATTTATATTTTGAATATAAATAAAATCTCAAACATATAAAATGACAAATAAATAGCTCAAATTGATTTGATCAATAGAGACTTATTTGTGGCATTGTTGTCTAGGACACAATTAAAGAAGACTCGTATATCCACACTTTTGAAGAGTGGGTACTAGGACTGATTTGACTATTCAAATAAGGTCTGCGAATCTAGTTTGTTAGGTGAAGTACCTAAAATACTATTTACTTTGTAATAGTAAAAGTGCCACCGATCTGTCAGCCCTATTCATGGTGAAGTATGTGGGCCCATATCTAGCTGGACTAGATGTGAACATGAATGTTTCGTGACCTTAACGGAAGTAGCATCACGTTATGGTTTTGTGTTTCTTTTGAAGAATACAAATCGGAAACTTTAAAGTTTCGACACGAAGTAAACAAACAGATCGGCTATAGTATTATTCCACCACGGTAAGACCGTATTGGAAAATACTTAAGCAGTAAGTTTCATATATACATGAAAGATTACGGTATTCTTTCATATGAGGACTCCTCTCAAGACACGTCTGTTAGACGGTGTGTCCGAACTAAAACCAAATTTTGTTGGACATGATTAGGTTTATCACGAGTCGCTCTGAGCTACTATTTCCTTCTACATGATATGTATTTACAGTGCAAAACTTATTTAGAATAAGGTTCCATGAAGATCTGTTTGACAGATATCATATAGGATATGAACAGGAAAGAAACAGGGTTTCTCATTCCTGATAATTTGGGTATGCCAGGCATAACGTTTGGATGATACCAAACTAAAAGACCCAAGTTGGATAAGTGCCAATATAGGTTATCCTAAGTGAAACCATAAGTATAGTACTTATAAATCTCACATGAGAACAATTTGATTGTTGCTCACCATGCGGTTTTCCTGAGAGGAATACCGATATCCAGTGGTCAGTGGGAGTATAGTGATACTCGATGAAAATCGGAGTAATACTGTTCAAGGCACGAAGTCCTTAATGGAACACAAACAGTTCATCAATAATGAATCTGTACCATTAATCTTCAAATACACAAGAACTTCGTAGATCGGATAGAGTCAGAAAATAACCTAGGGTATGGGTTTCTGATCTAACCTCATAAAGATGTCAATCTTATGAAGGTATATCCACCGACTACATTTTGAGAAAGTGATACGAGGTATCGACTCCCTATTATGGCAAAGTGCCATGAGTCCGAAATGGATTCCATGTATAACAGCTATTTCGGATACTAGTTGTTGTACCACAAGGCATTGTGCCTATTGGTACATTAAACGTCTTCAAGGAAGACATACATGGATGGAAACATACCAACGTACAAAGCTAGGCTTATGACGGAAGGTATCGTTATCAACATCGTGTCAATAACGGTTCAACCTTTTGCTTGTTGCCATGGTAAATCCATTTTGAAGATGCTTGTTGATAACTGTATATTTCATTTATGAAATATGTCAGTTACAAATCAAAATCGCTTTCCTGAAAAGGAAACCTTTTGGAGAATGTTTATAACATTCTGACGATTTTGTATAACCGACAAACAAGGTTTGCGGGTTATTCGATCCATGTTTGGATTGAAGCAAGCATAAGGTTCTTGGAACTGACGTTTTGAAATAATCATAATGGTTTATGATTTAACTCAAAACGAATAATTCTTGTGTATATAAGGAGGTTAGTGGGAGAGCGCACTGACATTGAAATTCCCATAAAGCAATTGGTGAAAGCTTGGCTTTCATAGATATTCTTTCATAGAAATTCTCCGTAGAATTCTGGGGAGTAACAACCTTTATTCAAGGAATAAAGATCTACTGGGATAGATTTGGAGTTGTTAACACTCTCTGGGAAATTGTACATTTAAAATGTACTTGTATTGGTGTCTCATACACTTAGAGCATATGGAATCACAATCGGTTCAATCCAAGTGATAGTCACTGGATTGAAGTTAAGAACATCTGTTAGTATCTCTGAGAACTAAAGATGCTATCTTAAACTATGGAGAAGGAGAACTTGAGTGACTGGGATTACTGCAGCAAGTTTCCAAACGATTAAATACTACGGTACTATAAAGTTTGAATAACGGGACAGTGAGCTGGAAATCTTCCAAGCAAGATAACTGTTGCCGAATAAACAACAAATGCGGATTATTGCTGCAGCTGAGGCAGCAATAGAAGTCTTTTGGGTCGAAATAAATCTAATTAGATTAGATGTAGTTCTGATAGCAGCTGAGCTAGGCGTCAGCACAAGCTAAGGAATTAAAGGTCTCATCGACGATCCAGATATATACTTCTATATCATCTGATTCATTCGGATCATACATCGTGGCGATGTGATGATCGTATAAATCGCGTCAAACGATAATCATGCAAATCCACTGACGAAAACCTTTTCTCAGCAATTTGAGCGAACCATACATAGTTCGGGTGTTGGACACTCGAGTGACTGGCTATGTGCCAAGTGGGAGATTGTTGGATAATATGACCCATAGCGTCACTATTTGCACAGATCATTGTGTTGTTGTAGCAAATTAACTATGTAATAAGGAAATTGCACTCTCATCATTTGTGATTAGATCACCATAGATATATAAATGAAGAGAGGTCCCTATGATTAGTTCCTGGATTGAGATGATATGAGACAATATCAGTCCACGAAGGATTAATCATTAAATATCCCTAGCCGTAGTATTATCGAGACTGGACATCGATAATGCGGAATAGGCTAGTATTGCACTTGTGTGCGTTGTGAGGGCACAACGACATAGTTCTCATATATATAAGTATTGGATACTTATGCAAGTGCGATAGGAGGTCGTGTTTCTCCGATGGTACGGGAAACAGCTTCGCTCTGGATAGACCCCGCGGAATCCCATTGGTAGTATGTCTACGTGTCTATGGGAGGCCGCATCAGGGTAGGTGTATATGATCTTAACCTGAGACTTGCATCGCTAGTACTTGCGATAATCGGTAAACTTTGGTTTTGGTGGTTGGGGGACCTAAACTGGTTCTGTGTTCACCTCTTCTGGGTTTATCAGGAATCGTAGTGTACTGGGTGTGATGTCAAGATGGAAGTGTCACTTCAGACATATGGAGTTGATGATCACGCAGGATACAGAACTAGTGCTCTATAAAAGGTTGCAACCGTTGGGACAATATGACTAGGTCAGTATTGCCCGATTTAAAGAGACTAGTTGCTTGATGTCCGATATATGTTTCGTACGGGGCAGACACATTTCCAGCCCCAGGCCTAACATGTGATCGTCCGATACTGGATCGATATACGCAATACAATACAATTGTATACTACGCTTGATATAGATCTTAATATTCTTATTAGGATATGTCCGGAGAATTGGGTAGACTTGGTGCTTTGCTAGGAGTCGACCTTGTCTCGTAAATCGGTAGAACGTAGTACTTGGTACGTACGTGATTCGGATACTCCGACGACCATATTTACTGCCAACCTATCCGGAGATCTCATGGGTCGCTTCCCGATAATCCACCGATGACGCACAACTCGCACTCTTGAATAATATGGGATTATATAGAAGAGAGAGAGGAAATTAATCTAGGATTAATTACGGAGACATTTTATCTAGGATAAAATATCGTCTAGAGAGAGATAACGATTAATTTGGAATTAATCAATAAAATAATATATTCTATATATTAAACGAAATTATATTTCGACGCGGAATTAAAATTAGATTTTAATTCGGGCGAACGAATTAATTTAGAATTAATTCGTTAGCGACTTGAATAGTGAATTCGCTAGGCGTAATCATTTAATTACGACGCGACGGAAAAATCGTTAAATTGGAATTAACGAACCCGAGCCCGAGTGTGATTGCGAGCGCATTTGTATTTCGAATTCGAGTGCGGCGACGCAAGTCACATCAAGCGTCAAATCAATCGTCACATCAAGCGTCAAATCAAAAGTCACTTTGAGTGATTGATTGATTTGATTAATTGATTGAGTGAAAGACACTCAACATGTCACTTTATTAAAGTTGATATAACTTGATGGACATTGATATTTGAGTGTGGAACACTCAAGCTTATTACATTCAATTTATTTGACTTTTTGAAAGTTAAAATGAATTGAAAAATCATTTAATATTTTTTGAAAATATATAAACAAATGATTTACAACTTTTGTAATAACTTAACACATTTCTTTCTCTCTCATTTTGCTCTCTTCTCTCACGCCCAAAACAGAAACATTGGGACTGGTTTTGAACCAGAAAAACGTGAGCTTTAAGGGAAGCTAGAGTGGGTTTTCATGGTGAAAATTCAAGTGCTAGCACATTTACGAGTCTTGCGAAGGTGGTAGGGAGGTTCGCCCATGAGCCGGGATCCATCGGACGAAACTCGGAGCTCCGTTTCTCAGCTCAAAATTCTGATTTGGTGGACAGTGGACTGTTGCAGTGGCGTGAGCAAGGCAGTGCGTTTTTTGCCTTCATTCGTCTCCAAATCGACTCAACCGATCGATGTGAGTATTCCGCTATCTCCATTGATGTATTCATGCATGATTTTTCATTGCTTGTTTGATCTTGGGACCTTAATAAAAACCAACAAAAATGACCAAAATACCTTTTTCTGGAAAAGGTATAAGAGCCAATCAACCACTAGAGCTAATACATTCGGACGTTTGCGGACCGATGAATGTAAAAGCCCGAGGTGGTTATGAATACTTCGTCACATTCATTGACGAGTATTCAAGATATGGTTATGTCTACCTAATGTATCACAAATCAGATACCTTTGAAAAGTTCAAAGAGTATCGTGTTGAGGTTGAGAACCAATTAGGTAAGACAATCAAAACTCTACGATCGGATCGTGGAGGAGAATACCTCGACAGAGAATTCGAGGAATTCTTAGTTGAGCACGGGATAGTATCCCAGCTCACAGCACCTGGAACACCACAACAAAATGGTGTTGCAGAAAGAAGAAATCGAACCCTACTAGACATGATGAGATCTATGTTTAGTTATAGCTCACTACCTAGTTCATTCTGGGGATATGTACTGCAAACCGCAATGTATATCCTTAATGTAGTTCCATTTAAGTATATTCCTAAGACTCCCTTAGAGTTGTGGAATGGTCATAAAGCTAGTTTACGACATTTCCGCATATGGGGGTGTCCAGCACATGTGCTGAAGAATAAGACTACGAAGTTGGAACCACGTTCTCAGGTGTCCCTATTTGTAGGCTACCTGAAGGAAACTAGGGGAGGATTCTTCTACAGTCCCGATGATAACAAAGTATTTGTATCGACAAATGCTACGTTTCTAGAGGAGGACTACATGAGGGAGTTCAAACCTCGTAGTAAAATGTTACTCGATGAGTTACTTACTGGTTCGACCAGCACGCCATCGTTAACAAAAGTTGACAAATACATAGCACCTTCGACATCTGATAGTCAGATACTTCCAAGTCAGAATGATCTACCACCCAGACGTAGTGGGAGGGTTGTACGACAACCTGATCGCTACTTAGGCGTTGGAGAGGCACAAGTTGTCGCCTCCAACGATGGTGTAGATGATCCATTGACCTACAGTAGTGCAATGGATGATCCTGACAAAGAAGAATGGCTCAAAGCCATGAACCTGGAGATGGAGTCGATGTACTCTAACTCAGTATGGGAACTTGTAGACCAACCTGATGGAGTGAAGCCCATAGGTTGCAAGTGGATCTACAAGAGGGAGAAGGGATCAGATGGGAAGGTACAGACCTTCAAAGCCAGACTAGTGGCCAAGGGTTATACCCAGAAAGAGGGAGTTGACTATGAGGAAACTTTCTCGCTAGTAGCTATGCTAAAATCCATCCGCACTCTTCTATCCATAGCCGCATATTATGACTATGAAATCTGGCAAATGGACGTCAAGACAGCATTCTTGAATGAAAATCTTGATGAAAGTATCTATATGATACAACCAGAAGGGTTCACCGCCCAAGGTCAAGAGCAAAAGTTTGCAAACTACAAAGGTCCATTTATGGACTCAAGTAGGCATCTCGATCTTGGAATATAAGATTTGATACAACGATCACGTCTTATAATTTTGAGCAAAATATTGATGAGCCTTATGTATACAAGCGCGTCATTGACGGGAAGGTGGTTTTTCTTGTCTTATACGTTGATGACATCCTACTTATTGGGAATGATGTAAGAATATTATCAGACGTAAAAACCTGGCTAGCTTAGCAATTCCAAATGAAAGATTTGGGAAATACAAGTTATGTTCTTGGGATCCAGATACTTCGAGATCGCAAGAAACGACTATTAGCTATGTCTTAGGCATCCTACATCGACAAGATTCTTGTACGATTCGGGATGCAGAATTCTAAGAAAGGCAATCTGTCTTATCGGCATGGAATTCATTTGTCGAAGGAACAGTCTCATAAGACACCTCAAGACGTTGAGGAAATGAGACATATCCCATACGCCTCAACAGTTGGTAGTCTCATGTATGCCATGTTATGCACGAGACCGGACATCTATTTTGCAGTGGGAGTAGTCGTAGGTTTTAGTCAAATCCGGGATTGGATCACTGGGTGGCTGTGAAACACATTTTCAAATATCTTAAGAGAACGAGAGATTATATGCTAGTATATTCTGGAGAGGATATGATCCTAAAAGGATATACAGACTCTGATTTTCAGACAGATGTCGATTCCAAGAAATCAACATCTGGATCAGTGTTTACCCTAGGTGGTGGGGCTATTGTTTGGCGGAGTATAAAGCAATCTTGCATTGCCGACTCCACCATGGAGGCTGAATATGTAGCGGCTTGTGAAGCAGCTAAAGAAGCAGCTAAAGAAGCAGTCTGGCTCCGTAAATTCTTGGGAGATCTGGAAGTTATTCCAGATATGGATAATCCACTCACCTTATATTGTGATAATAGTGGAGCAGTGGCAAACTCCAAATAGCCAAGAAGCCACAAGAGGGGAAAGCATATAGAGAGGAAATTCAAAAGAACCTGGCTGATCCGTTTACAATAACCTTGTCGGCTAAAGTGTTTAAAAGGTCACCTAGATGGTCTAGGTTTACGAGACATGTCCCATTTGCTCTAGTGCAAGTGGGAGATTGTTGGAATGTATGCCCTAGAGCTACATGAGATGTAAACAGTTTCTTTTCCATAGAAATAAAATGATGCATTATTGATTTATCTAATTGTTTGTACAATATCGCATATTATATATCTTCATAAATACCATAGATTACTTATGTACCTTCAGACTTGGTGTATGAACGTCATGCACCAGAGGATTTAAGACTGAAGTTAGTAATCTTAAATAGTCCATAGAGAGCAAACAAACCGGGTACTTTGTTTGTGGTTTATCTATACCTGCGGTCCATTCTATATTTGGATGACGATCTTAATCCGGATCGTCCATGTAGAGACATGAGAATGGAGGCACCTTATATGATGTGATCATATAGGACTGGGCCTAGATAGAAATGACATTCTTATAATATCTGTTAAACAAAGAAAGTCATTTCGATCTACTTGATGGTCATATATGGATTGATCTTAATCCTGAGTATACTACGAACTCCTGCATAACTGGTTGTGTCTTTTGATTTACAAAGGTGAGGTTGGTGTTGCAATCCCAACCAATAACTACGTACTTTGGGGGCATAGTATGTTATGTAGCTGGGAACGTTTTACATAGACATGGAATTCACTCATTCTTACGAGAAGTAGATGAGTATCTCTCTTAGGGGTTGATTCGGTACTTGAACGGTTTGAGCGATCAAGTTTTTCTATTACGAATAGAAAGATTAATATTCATAACAGTTGTGAATAAATCGTTCATTAGAGAATCAATGGTACTTAAGGTAAAAATAATTAGAAGGGTATAACAGACTTTATGACCCGGCTCTAATTACGAGATATTCGTGAAGGATAAATTCGTATGCAATGACTATATCGGTGGACACCGACTTTGTTCGGCCTTATATTTCATCTACGGCGACGAGAATGCAACTTCGGGTTTTTAGTGGAATAACCCGGAGTTAATAATTCGTAATATTTAATTATGAGCTTAATTAATATTTCGAGATTATTGGAGCTCAGAACCGTAGGTCCACTTGGTCCCCGTGCTAGCTCGATTTACTATAGCGGAGCTAATATAATTGGATGGTCCAATTATATACTTACAAAAGGAATAACTATTATTAATATGATTAATAATAATTATATCACACATGAGACTTTATATTAAAAGTTAATATAAAGTATAATAATTATATATGATAATTATTAAATTAGAACATTAAATTATATATGATATAATTTAATAAGGCTAAGGATTATTACCAAGGTAGGATTCCTTATTGGATAAGGAATAGGAGTTGTTTGTTTTGGAAACAAAATCAAATCCTAATTGTTTTGGGGTTGGTGCTCAGAGCGCCAATTCCCGGTTGTATTTCTTTTGAATACTTCTGTAAAACATTATTATTATGAATAATATATGCAGTTTCTATAATATAATCTATCTTATTAAATGGTAAAGACGTAATGACCTTAGAATGATTAGTCATGGTACTGTTGCAAAAGCGTCGCAACTGACATTGAGTAGTTTCATGACGTTGTCATTCTCAGATTGTTCCTGGTCAAGGTTTACACTACTTGGTCAGTATAGTAAACCCGTTGAGACCAGTACATGTCGTATACTGGAATATATGATTCCAATGGTTTCTCAATGAACCATTAGTCTTGGAGACTAGTATAGACGTGTAGGTGTTTATAGCGGATAAACACTGAACGACTCACCGAAGATTCTTAATGGATGGTACACCAGCGTCAATAAGAATCTTCTCAGGTTGAGTAGCACTTGTGATTCTTAGACTTGAGATGCCATTGTGGGCACATGAGACATCTTCTACACTTAGATGACAGTCACGTCAACGATCTATTTAGATCAGACCTCCCCATGTTCGTTGGGTGTAGATAGATCCTCAGGGTGTCCTATGTGTATCAAGATAGGATCCGTCAGTTCTGTGTACCAGAGTATAGGTAGTCCATATGATTAGCAATCAGATAAAACCATGGGCCCGTGGTAAAGTTTAGAAGCTAGTTCTAAACATTCTTTTAGAGATTGCTAATGGAATAGTCGACTGGATGATCCCCGTAGAGATTTGATGTTTACATCTATATCTCTGGGATTAATCCGGATACCTGTGACGAAGGAATTATACATTTTCCATGACCTCGACCTGCATGGTTCAGCGAGATTATCCGTGATCGTCATAATCTACGGGTGGATAGATTATGGACATGAAATTTGATTTCGTGACGGATATACCTGAATCTAGAGTCTCAATAATGAAACATACTCGTAGAGCACTAGAGCAACATTATAATAATATTGATTATTTATAAAGTCGTTTAAAGGTTAAACGCAAGATACGTGCTAAAGGGACTAGATAGTCATTTGCCTAATTATTGTGTATTTACATTTAATACTTGATTAATTTAAATACACACTAATTAATAGTCAAAATGAGTTATTTTACTTATATCCTAAATGAATATATGTTTTAATATTTAATGTAAATATTATACATATATTTAATATATTTGTATTTGATTAATTAATTGATTATTTAATTGTTAAATGATTAAATTAATTAAAATATAAATATCTTACATTAGGATATTTGATGTAAATGATTAGTTGCCTTTGTTGACTTAATTAAATATCTAATAAAGTGTTATTTGGATATTTATGCAAGTTGACTAAATTTAAGTGAATTGAAATTGAAATTACAAGTTTTGTTTTTCCTTTGGTGAAATTCGGCCAAGGTGAAAATGTTACAAGTATATATTGTTTTTCATTTCATTTTATTCTTAACCTAATACACTTTACAAAGAAAAACTCCATTGAAGAAACAAAGAGAAAGCTTGTGAAAAGAGGAAAAATCAAGAAAGCTTGGATTTTAGTAAGTTTCTTCAACTTACTATTAGTAAGGAAAATGTTCCTTAGGATCTAGGCTTTAACATATGATGTTCTTAGGTTATTTCTTTATTTATTCTTTGTGTTTTTGTTGATGGAAGTTTGGATGGAAGTGTTGAGCATGTGCGATGAAAGAAGATTATGACTATTGTAGTTGTAAGCTTTCTTTTAAGGTTTTGGAAACCATGTTGCTAATCTAGAGTTATTGACCCACTCTTAAATGACCTAGATTTGATCTTTAGTTGTTTAATTGTGTTGAGACTTGGATTGGATTGAAGAATGATGATTAATGTAATTGATTTAAACTATTTGGTCTAATTTGTCCAATTTGATGAAATTGAAAAATTAGGGTTCATGACCTCATCCAAATTTGGGTCTTTTCATTTATGTTGTGCATTTGGATGTGTATATGATGCATATAAAGTTTCATGTTGATTGGATTACATCTTGATGTGTTTTGAGGCATGAAATGACAAAATGCACAAGTTGCCCACCTAATGGAGCATTCGGCCAAATGAGTAATTTTTGGGGATTTTGTTGCTTTTGGTGTTTTGATGTTTTGAACATGCTAAGTTCATCTTGGAAATGATTTAGAATCATTCAAAATTGATTTGATCAATTTCGGACCAAAATGGACAAAAATACCAAGTAAGGGTAATTTGGTAAATTCACTTAAATATGATTTATTGAATTTTATTTCATAATTTGATTATTGGAATATTAAATAAATATGTTTATTTAATTAATCCAAGAAAAATTTTTGAAATCGGAAAATCTGATTTTCCACCGCTTCCGCTGCGTTACCGGATTTAGAACCTAAAAACCCCTACAAAATGGTATCAGAGCGAGTCTGATTCTAGGCCCCCTAAAATGATTAGCTTTTATTAAATCAATTTTTAATCATGTTTTCTTTACTTTATACATGCTTATTATAATCTAATTTGGTTAGATTTAGGGTGTATGACACTTAGCGGAAAATCCCTAATTAATAAGGTTTTAATGTAATTATGTATTTGATGCATGTTATGTGGTCCGTCTTGTCAATACGGTTTATGAATACTTCTCTGTGACTACATCCGAGACCGTGCCTCTGCTGTGAGGGTGTAGCCCATAGAGATTTATTTATACCGGATGTATATCAGATACTAGGTAAATTCAAGTAAAAGCGGAATTTTGAACGTGCCCTAGCTGTCAGGATTACGTAAGTAACTTGAGTTTATCATTGACGAGTTTAACCTTGGTACGTCTCCTTGTGGGCCTGCCTTCGCAGGGACAACGAGAAACGACCAGGACCGGAAACCCAGGAGTCATTAGAGAATGATTGACAAATGAGTTGTCTACCTGAAGAATATACGTAGGCGAGACCGTGCCTCTGCTGTGAGCCGAAATATATTCACGGGATCCACCTTTCACTATTATTATTTAATTTAATTATTAAATCTTTGTATTCTGTTTGTGGATTACAGTATTGCATGATTTAGTGGGAGGGGCATTTTTTAGATTAAAAATCCATGATCTAGTTTATGCCTTTGGTATTATATGAAACTGCTTATTTTCTGGTAACTGTTTTTCGTGTCTATATGATAGATTGGCGATGGCGGCACAATCCACAAATCAGTTTGCGCGTATGCTTGATGCGAACAAACTGAAAGGCGCTGAGAACTTCGCTGACTGGGAATTGGATTTGAGGATTGTCCTCGATTCCGAAAAGCTGGGATATGTTCTTGAGGGTCCGTTGCCCCTTGCTGTGGGTGCGGATGCTTCAGAGGAGGAACGCCAAGTTTTTGAAACTTGGAAGGATGATGATTTAAGGGTTAAATCGTACATCCTTAGTTCACTGTCTCCGAAACTCAAGCAACAGTAATATGGTATGCTAGATTCTTATAGTATGATGACGCGATTGAGACAATCGTTTGAGAACCAAGAACAAGTGATTGTTCACAAAGTCGCCATGGAACTGTTCCATGCGCGTCTGGATGAGGGGCAAAATGTTAGCCCACCTGTTCTTCAGATGATCGATTTGATCGATCAATTGAGGCAACATAATCTCATCTTGAATGACGTTCTCGGTAGGAGTGTCATTCTTGGTTCACTTCCAGCTTCATTTCGCCAGTTCGTGATGTACTTCAACATGAACGGGACTGTCTGTACCTACCAGGAGCTACATAGGATGTTGCTCACGGCAGAAGGGATCTTAAGAAGGGAGTACCGACTCGCCCACCTAGATCTACTTCTCTCTCTGCTTCTTCCCAATGATGGTCCAAGGGAAAGAAGAAGAAGGCTTTTGGTCCTCAACAACAGGCGAAGATAGCTAAGCCCAAAGGACTTCTGAAGACAAATGCCACCACTGCGGCAAAGTCGGGCATTGGAAAAGGAACTGTCCTGATTACATCCCCAGCTGCTGAGAGAGATAGAGCATCTACATCAGGTACATTTATTTTTTAGTTATTGATTTATCTTTGGCTTGTGAAGCCGTTACATCCAACTGGATTTTAGATTCTGCTTGTCCCATTCACATTTGCAATTCGTTGCAGGTGCTGAAGGAAAGTAGGAGGCTGAAGCCCGGGGAGATGCAGTTGCGGTTCGGGAATGGAGACTCTTTGGATGCAGTTGCAGTGGGAGTATGCGAGATCTCATTGCTGAATGGGACACTTTTGTTAAATGAATGCCATTTTGTACCTGGATGTGTAGCTAATATTATATCACTTTTTGTATTGGATACATAAGGCTTTTGTATTAATATTAAGAACATTTCTTTATATTTATATGATAGTAATAATATTCAGATCCTTTGTTGTCAAAATCAGCATGGTCATTATACATTGCAAACTTCAAAAGATATATTAAATACTGGAGTTAATAAACGTAGTTTACCTGTAATTAATAATATTGAACTTTGGCATATGAGACTTGGTGACATTGGCGTTAAACGCCTTACCCAATTGGTTAGGAATGGTTTGATACCAGATCTTACCATTGAATCCTATCCAACTTGTGAATCCTGTATTCAGGGTAAGATGACCCAGCCCCCATTTTCTGGTGTTGGACACCGTGCCACCAACTTACTGGAACTCGTACATTCTGATGTATGTGGTCCACTAAGTCAAACTGCTCACAGTGGTTATTCGTACTTCGTTACCTTTACCGATGATCTGTCACGGTACGGTTATGTTTATTTGATGAGACATAAATCGGAAACTTTTGAAAAGTTCAAAGAGTTCCGAAATGAAGTAGAAAAAAAAAACTGGTAAATATATTAAATGCCTTCGATCAGATCGAGGCGGCGAATACATGAGTGGTGAGTTCATGGATTATATGAAGGAGAATGGGATTCTCGCTCAATATACTCCTTCAGGTACTCCACAGCACAATGGAGTGTCTGAGAGGAGAAATCAGACTTTATTGGATATGGTCCGATCAATGTTGAGTTTCACAGATTTGCCCTATTATTTATGGGGCTACTCTCTCTTAACAGCCGCACATCTTTTGAACAAGATTCCTTCAAAAGCTGTATCAGATATGGTTCGGTAGGAGACAAAATCTTAATTATATTAAGGTTTGGGGTTGTCATGCCTATGTCAGGGTGACTCAGCAAGATAAGCTTTCGCCTCGAGGACAAAAGTTTAGGTTTGTCGGATATCCTTCGAATACGAGGGGATATCTGTTCTATGATACCGAGCATCGAAATGTGTTCGTAGCTCGCTTCGCAAAATTTCTAGAAGTAGAATTTTTGTCAGAAGGTGGTAATCATAGACAGGTTGAGCTTGATGAAGTCCAACCTGAAAACAACGAACCAACGGAGGAACCTAAAGTTCAAGTAGATGAAGGATCTTCAACACACACACTCTGTAGGTCGGAAAGGGTATCTAGACCTCCTGAACGCTTGTATTTGATACAAGAAAAGAGTCTGGATGTTCTCTTAGTTGAAGAGACAGATCATTTCACCTATAGAGAATCGATGTTGGACATCGATTCCGTGAAATGGCAAAGTGCCATGAAATCCGAGATAGACTCAATGCATGAGAATCAAGTTTGGGACTTGGTTCCGCTTCCCGAAGGAATTGTTCCTATCGGTTGTAAATGGGTTTACAAGAGGAAGCGAGGGCCTAACGGTAAGGTTGAAAGTTACAAGGCCCGACTGGTAGCGAAAGGTTACACGCAGCGACCTGGCGTCGACTACGATGAAACTTTTTAACCAGTAGCAATGCTTAAGTCTATTCGGATTTTACTTTCTATAGCTGCGTATCATGACTACGAGATTTGGCAAATGGATGTCAAAATGGCTTTTCTAAATGGATTTCTTGATGAAGAAATCTATATGAAACAGCCGGAAGGTTTTGCTTCCAGCGAAAACTCGGGCATGGTATGTAAGCTTAAGAAGTCCATTTATGGACTTAAATAAGCTTCACGAAGTTGGAATCTTTGATTCGATGAGATTATTAGATCGTCTGGTTTTCTCAAGAATTCGGTAGAATCCTGTGTGTATCTGAAGGCCAGTGGGAGCATGGTCGTATTTTTAGTCCTATATGTTGATGACATCCTAATCATTGGAATGATTTAGGTATGTTACAAAGTCGTAAAGCATACCTCTGTAAGAATTTCTCCATGAAGGACCTGGAGAGAACTTCCTATGTTTTAGGGATAAAACTCTATATAGATAGACAAATGAGGCTGATTGGGTTATCCCAATCAACGTACATAGATAAGATCTTGGAACGGTATAGTTTTCGTAACTGTAAGACAGCAAACATACCGTTCAGACATGGGATTCATCTTTCTAAGAAGATGTGTCCACAAACAGAAGATGAGAAGGTTAGAATGTCTAACCAACCTTATGCTTCGTGTTTGGGTAGCATAATGTATGCCATGTTATGTACGAGGCCTGATATCAGTTTCGCTATTAGCGTAACTAGTCGATATCAGTCCAATCCAGGTAATGACCATTGGATGGCCATTAAACATATCCTAAAGTATCTTAAAGGTACCAAGGATAAGTTAATAATTTATGGAGGAAACGAACTGCAGGTTAATGGGTATTCAGACTCTGATTTCCAATCGAATCCCGATGATAGAAAGTCTACATCTGGATTTGACTTTACCCTTAACGGAGGTGCAGTTGTTGGAAGAGTTCCAAACAGGGATCGACAGCTGATTCCACCACTGAGGCAGAATTATTGCAGCTTCTGAAGCTGCAAAAGAGGCTGTGTGGATAAATAACTTTATCACAGAATTGGGAGTTGTCCCAAGTATCGAGAATGCGATTCCAATACTGTGATAATACTGGAGCCATTGCGCAAGCAAAGGAACCGAGGGCGCATCAGAAGTCGAAGCATGTGGAACGCAAGTACCACATCATTCGAGAGATCGTGTCGCGAGGGGATATATGTCGTGTGCAAGGTACCGAGTGAAGATATGTAGCAGACCCGCTGACGAAGGCCATACCTCCGAAGCTGTTTGATAAACACGTGGAGTCGATGGGTATTAGATACAATCGATATTGGCACTAGAGCAAGTGGGAGATTTTATTGGGGTTGGTGCTTAGAGCGCCAATTCCGGTTGTATTTCTTTTGAATACTTCTGTAAAACATTATTATATGAATAATATATGCAGTTTCTATAATATATCTATCTTATTAAATGGTAAAGACGTAATGACCTTAGAATGATTAGTCATGGTACTGTTGCAAAAGCGTCGCAACTGACATTGAGTAGTATCATGACGTTGTCATTCTCATATTGTTCCTGTCAAGGTTTACACTACTTGGTCAGTATAGTAAACCCGTTGAGACCAGTACATGTCGTATACTGGAATATATGATTCCAATGGTTTCTCAATGAACCATTAGTCTTGGAGACTAGTATAGACGTGTAGGTGTTTATAGCGGATAAACACTGAACGACTCACCGAAGATTCTTAATGGATGGTACACCAGCGTCAATAAGAATCTTCTCGGGTTGAGTAGCACTTGTGATTCTTAGACTTGAGATGCCATTGTGGGCACATGAGACATCTTCTACACTTAGATGACAGTCACGTCAACGATCTATTTAGATCAGACCTCCGCCTATTTGTTGGGTGTAGATAGATCCTTAGGGTGTCCTGTGTGTATCAAGATAGGATCCGTCAGTTCTGTGTACCAGAGCATAGGTAGTCCATATGATTAGCAATCAGATAAAACCATGGGCCCATGGTAAAGTTTAGAAGCTAGTTCTAAACATTCTTTTAGAGATTTCTAATGGAATAGTCTAGTGGATGATCCCCGTAGAGATTTGACGTTTACATCTATATCTCTGGGATTAATCCAGATACCTGTGACGGAGGAATTATACATTTGCCATGACCTCGACCTGCATGGTTCAGCGAGATTATCCGTGATCGTCATAATCTACGGGTGGATAGATTATGGACACGAAATTTGATTTCGTGACGGATATACCTGAATCTAGAGAGTCTCAATAATGAAACATACTCGTAGAGCACTAGAGCAACATTAATAAATAATATTGATTATTTATAAAGTCGTTTAAAGGTTAAACGCAAGATACGTGCTAAAGGGACTAGATTGTCATTTGCCTAATTATTTGTATTTACATTTAATACTTGATTAATTTAAATACACATTAATTAATAGTCAAAATGAGTTATTTGACTTATATCCTAAATGAATATATGTTTTTAATATTAATGTAAATATTATACATATATTTAATATATTTGTATTTGATTAATTAATTGATTATTTAATTGTTAAATGATTAAATTAATTAAAATATAAATATCTTACATTAGGATATTTGATGTAAATGATATTAGTTGCCTTTGTTGACTTAATTAAATATCTAATAAAGTGTTATTTGGATATTTATGCAAGTTGACTAAATTTAAGTGAAATGAAATTGAAATTACAAGTTTTTGTTTTCCTTGGTGAAATTCGGCCAAGGTGAAAATGTTACAAGTATATATTGTTTTTCATTTCATTTTATTCTTAACCTAATACACTTTACAAAGAAAAACTCCATTGAAGAAAAAAAGAGAAAGCTTGTGAAAAGAAAGGAAAAATCAAGAAAGCTTGGATTTTAGTAAGTTTCTTCAACTTACTATTAGTAAGGAAAATGTTCCTTAGGATCTAGGCTTTAACATATGATGTTCTTCGGTTATTTCTTTCTTTTTCTTTGTGTTTTTGTTGATGGAAGTTTTGATGGAAATGTTGAGCATGTGTGATGAAAGAAGATTGTGACTATTGTAGTTGTAAGCTTTCTTTTAAGGTTTTGGAAACCATGTTGCTAATCTAGAGTTATTGACCCACTCTTAAATGACCTAGATTTGATCTTTAGTTGTTTCATTGTGTTGAGACTTGGATTGGATTGAAGAATGATGATTAAAGTAATTGATTTAAACTATTTGGTCTAATTTGTCCAATTTGATGAAATTGAAAAATTAGGGTTCATGACCTCATCCAAATTTGGGGCTTTTCATTTATGTTGTGAATTTGGATGTGTATATGATGCATATAAAGTTCATGTTGATTGGATTACATCTTGATGTGTTTTGAGGCATGAAATGACAAAATGCACAAGTTGGCCCACCTAATGGAGCATTCGGTCAAATAAGTAATTTTGGGGATTTTGTTGCTTTTGGTGTTTTGATGTTTTGAACATGCTAAGTTCATCTTGGAAATGATTTAGAATCATTCAAAATTGATTTGATCAATTTCGGACCAAAATGGACAAAAATACCAAGTAAGGGTAATTTGGTAAATTCACTTAAATAAGATTTATTGAATTTTATTTCATAATTTGATTATTGGAATATTAAATAAATATGTTTATTTAATTAATCCGAGAAAAAGTTTTGAAATCGGAAAATCTGATTTTCCACCGCTTCCGCTGCGTTACCGGATTTAGAACCTAAAACCCCTACAAATTGTCCCCTACCTTGGCCGAATTTTTGGAGTCATTTGGGATAGGATTGTTTGTTTTGGAAACAAAATCAAATCCAAATTAAATCCCCCTTGGCCGAAAATTTGGAGTCCTAAAGGGAGTAGGATTTGTTTTTTTGGAAGCAAAATAAAACAAGGATTCCTAATCCCCCCTTGGCCGAATTTCTTGAGCAATGGGAGACTAGTGGTTGATTTGTTTTAATGAATGAATTAACCATAAGTATAAAAGAAAAATTATGATTTAATTTTTTTGATCGAAGAAATCAAAAAACCTAGCCCCATCTCCTTCTCCAAGCTCTCAAGAGTGAGAATTCTTTTGGTGTGTGTGATTATTCTCTAAACCGTTTAGAGATTAATTTTTGAGTGTAGCCCACACTACCCTCCGTTAGTGTCGAGACATAGTTCAGAAGACCTCGTGACGTTGAAAAACATCCCAAAATACTTAACACAAGTCACGGCAACCAGCCCCTGGAATCCCTGCAATTTGCGCAGATACAAGTTCTCAGGGAGCTCCGTTTTGTTTGGTTTTCATTCGGGATTTTGGAAACACTTTAAGATAATTTTTAGGGCTGTGTTAGGATTGATTTTTGGAGAAAATCAGATCTGAAATTGAGCAGTGAGTGGCGCAAATCAGACCTAAAACTGGGTGCAGTTCGCGCCCATAACGTGTCCAAACAGTCCGTTATTTCACTGCAGTTCAAGGGCTGTTCAGGGACTGTTTCGGGGCTATTCCGGAGCTAAGATTTTGTCCAAAACATCAGTGAATCCACTGGTGTGGTTCGGCCAAGCAAAGGGAAGAGCAGAAAAAAAATTTCAAGTTCGATCCGTGAGCCTAATCGCTTCCGCTGCGCTAGGGAAAACGTTTCCTACATAAGGGACAGCTATATGTAACGCCCTAGATCCTAGTTTTAGAGCCATGATGACGACATAGGTTCCTGTACCTGGACTCTAGTTCAGAGTTTGGAGGGTAGCATAGATCCGTACCCCCAATTCTAGTTTTATGGCTTGGGGGACGACGATACGTAACGCCCCAAGACCACCAGATTCAGGGACATATATGGCAAGCTTTGGGGGATGACGATACATAACACCCCAATATCATGGATTTACATACCTGGCTCTAGGGCGTATGGGGGGATGGTAATACGTAACGCCCCCATGCGTCAGTTTTTTAGCAGACACTCATATATCAGTTTTTTTTAGAAATATGAGTTTTGAGATATCAGATTTTCAGAAAACAGTTTTCATAGATCAGATTTTAGAAACAGTTTTCAGAAAACAAAATTTCAGAAAGACATGTTTTATAAAGAGCTTCAGAAAAGAGTTTTCAGAAAGAGTTTTCAAGAAAAATATTTTCTAAAAACATGACATGCTAAAGTAGAGTGCAGTTTACAAGATACGAATATAAATCATATACTCTAGAAATCATTTGATATGCATATAGTTGACATCAATGCATAATAGCATGATTACAACTATATGTATATATGATTGATGTTTGTGTGTGTTATACGTTTACATAGAATGGGCATTTTGTAAAACACAAGTGCATGATAATATGATTACTTATACATATATACATGATTGATGATAGGGTATTGAATATTTGAATGGATATAACGTTTTATAATACCGATATGATGATATTTCAAGAAAGTAAAAGTAAGAAAGTTATAATAATTGCCTGAACTAGATTAGCGAAGAGTGTAAATGAAAGTAGAAAGATATCATGGTAGCACAACAGAACGTGATGAAATTTGACACAGTAGATGGGAATATAGAAACTTGATGTTAATGTGAAAGATGTTTAAACTGTAAACAGAAAATTGGATTTAAAGTACGTGTGTGGTTAGATAAAAGGATCAGTAATAAATAAAATGTTTGTAAATGGATAAGAATTAAATAGTTGGCACAGTCTCCGTGAATATTGCATGGTCACATTGTTGGACAATTATGACCAATAGCATCACTATTTGTACAGAACATAGTGTTGTTGTACAAATTAACTATGTGACAAAGGTAATTGCTCTTTTATCATTTGTAATTAGATTACCAAGATATATAAATGATAAAAGTCCATATGATTAGTACCGGATAAATAAGATATGAGACAGTATTAATCCACTAAGGTTTAATCATTAAATATCCCTAGTCGTAGTATTATCGAGACTGGACATCGATAATACGTAATAGACTAGTATTGCACTTGTGCGCGTTATGGGAGCATAACGACATAGTTCTCATATATTTAAGTATTGGATACTTATGCAAGTGTGATAGAAGGTTGTGTTTACCGATGGTACGGGAACAGCTTCGCTCTGGATAGACCCCTCGGAATCTCATTGGTAGTATGACTATATGTCTATGGGAATCTGAATCAGGCTAGGAGTATTTGGTCTTAACCTTAGACTTGCATCGCTAATACTTATGACAATCAGTATACTTTGGTTTTGGCATGGGTCGCTTCCCGAAGATTCACCGATGACGTATGACTCGCACTTTTTAATCTGGGATTAATTCGATGAGAGAGAAAAAATTTTGGGATTTATTGTGGAAATATTTTATCTGGGATAAAATATTAATTAAAGAGAGGGAACGATTAATTTGGAATTAATCGAAGAATTAATATATTTGATATATTAAACGAAATTGGATTTCGACGCGGAATTAAAATTAGATTTTAATTCGGGCGAACGAGTTAGTTTAGAATTAATTCGTTAGCGACGTGAATAGTGATTTTGCTAGGCATAATTACTTAATTGCGTCGCAATGGAAAATTTGTTAATTTGAAATTAGCGAACCCGAGCCCGAGAGTGTTTGCGAGCGCACTCGTATTTCGAATTCAAGTGCGGCCCACAAGTCACATCAAGCGTCAAATCACTAGTCAATCAATTGAGTGTGACAACTTGTCACTTGATTGATGTGAATAGTTGATGGGAGTGGTTAAGGCTTTAAAGCCTTTGACTTTTGGTTTTTTGGAAAAGGATTTTGGTATTTGATTTTTGGAAAATTATAAACCTAATACAATTTTACATTTTCCTCTCTCTCTTTGATGGTTCACGGTTTTGGAGCCAAAATCTCTCTACTCTCTCACGGCCACAAGCATTTTCTTCTTCTTTTTTTCTGGTCAAAACCGAGATTTAAGGAAAAGAAAAGTGGTGATTTTTGTGGCAAAATCAAGAGTGCTAGCACACTTTAGAGTCTTGCGAAGGTGATAGGGAAACCCACCAGTGGGCAAGGAATTCACACAAAGCTTGGACCTTGGAGGAATCACCATTGCCGAATTTGAGGAACCCAAATTCTGCTCAATGCCGAGACTTCCAAGGAGGGAGAAAAGAATTTTTTTCTTCACTGCATCGCCTCAACCGATCGATGTAAGTATTCCGTAACTTCCTTGATGTATTCGCACATATGTTTCATTGCTTAAATGTATTCGCACATATCATTTGTAATTAGATTACCAAGATATATAAATGGTAAAAGTCCATATGATTAGTACCGGATAACTAAGATATGAGACTGTATTAATCCACTAAGGTTTAATAATTAAATATCCCTAGTCGTAGTATTATCGAGACTAGACATCGATAAAACAGAATAGACTAGTATTGCACTTGTGCGCGTTATGGGAGCATAACGGCATAGTTCTCATATATTTAAGTATTGGATACTTATGCAAGTGTGATAGGAGGTTGTGTTTACCGATGGTACGGGAACAGCTTCGCTCTGGATAGACCCTCAGAATCCTATTGGTAGTATAACTATATGTCTATGGGAATCTGAATCAGGCTAGGAGTATTTGCTCTTAACCTGAGACTTGCATCGCTAATACTTACGACAATCAGTACACTTTGGTTTTGGCATGGGTCGCTTCCCGAAGATTCGCCGATGACGTATGACTCGCACTTTATTAATCTGGGATTAATTCGATGAGAGAGAAAATTTAATCTGGGATTAATTGTGGAAATATTTTATCTAGGATAAAATATTAATTAAAGAGAGATAACGATTAATTTGGAATTAATCGAAGAATTAATATATTTGATATATTATACGAAATTGGATTTCGACGCGGAATTAAAATTAGATTTTAATTCGGGCGAACGAGTTAGTTTAGAATTAATTCGTTAGCGACGTAAATAGTGATTTTGCTAGGCATAATTACTTAATTGTGTCGCAATGGAAAATTAGTTA
This sequence comes from Zanthoxylum bungeanum, assembly GCA_019454045.1. Classification (NCBI taxonomy): domain Eukaryota; kingdom Viridiplantae; phylum Streptophyta; class Magnoliopsida; order Sapindales; family Rutaceae; genus Zanthoxylum; species Zanthoxylum bungeanum. The sequence continues at coordinate 45,692 of SKCR01037835.1, read as the reverse complement.
ATTTGGAATTAGGGAACCCGAGCCCGGGAGTGTTTTCGAGCGCACTCGTATTTCGAATTCAAGTGCGGCCCGCAAGTCACATCAAGCGTAAAATCACTAGTCAATCAATTGATGTGACAACTTTTCACTTGATTGATGTGAATAGTTGATGGGAGTGGTTAAGGCTTTAAAGCCTTTGACTTTTGTTTTTTGGAAAAGGATTTTGGTATTTGATTTTTGGAAAATCATAAACCTAATACAATTTTACATTTTCCTCTCTCTCTCTCTCTTTGATGGTTCACGGTTTTGGAGCCAAAATCTCTCTTATCTCTCACGGCCACAAGGCATTTTCTTTTTCTATTTTTCTGGTCAAAACTGAGATTTAAGGAGAACAAAAGTGGTGATTTTTGTGGCAAAATTCAAGAGTACTAGCACACTTTAGAGTCTTGCGAAGGTGATAGGGAAACCCACCCGTGGGCAAGGAATTCACACAAAGCTTAGACCTTGGAGGAATCACCATTGCCGTATTTGAGGAGCCCAAATTCTGCTCACTGCCGAGACTTCTAAGGAGGGAGAAAAGAATTTTATTCTTCACCGCATCGCCTCAACCGATCGATGTAAGTATTCGGTAACTTCCTTGATGTATTCGCACATATGTTTCATTGCTTAAATGTATTCGCACATATCATTTGTAATTAGATTACCAAGATATATAAATGATAAAAGTACATATGATTAATACGGATAAATAAGATATGAGACAGTATTAATCCACTAAGGTTTAATCATTAATATCCCTAGTCGTAGTATTATCGAGACTGGACATCGATAATACGGAATAGACTAGTATTGCACTTGTGCGCGTTATGGGAGCATAACGGCATAGTTCTCATATATTTAAGTATTGGATACTTATGCAAGTGTGATAGGAGGTTGTGTTTACCGATGTACGGAACAGCTTCGCTTTGGATAGACCCCTCGGAATCCCATCGGTAGAATGACTATATGTCTATGGGAATCTGAATCAGGCTAGGAGTCTTTGGTCTTAACCTGAGACTTGCATCGCTAATACTTACGACAATCAGTATACTTTGGTTTTGGCATGGGTCGCTTCCCGAAGATTCGCCGATGACGTATGACTCGGCACTTTATTAATCTGGGATTAATTCGATGAGAGAGAAAATTAATCTGGGATTAATTGTGGAAATATTTTATCTGGGATAAAATATTAATTAAAGAGAGGGAACGATTAATTTGAATTAATCGAAGAATTAATATATTTGATATATTATACGAAATTGGATTTTGACGCGGAAATAAAATTAGATTTTAATTCGGGCGAACGAGTTAGTTTATAGAATTAATTCGTTTGCGACGTGAATAGTGATTTTGCTAGGCATAATTCTTAATTGCGTCGCAACGGAAAATTCGTTAATTTGGAATTAGTGAACCCGAGCCCGGGAGTGTTTGCGAGCGCACTCGTATTTCGAATTCAAGTGCGGCCCGCAAGTCACATCAAGCGTCAAATCACAAGTCAATCAATTGATGTGACAACTTTTCACTTGATTGATGTGAATAGTTGATGGGAGTGGTTAAGGCTTTAAAGCCTTTGACTTTTGTTTTTTGGAAAAGGATTTTGGTATTTGATTTTTGGAAAATCATAAACCTAATACAATTTTACATTTTCCTCTCTCTCTATCTCTTTGATGGTTCATGGTTTTGGAGCCAAAATCTCTCTAACCTCTCACGTCCACAATGCATTTTCTTCTTCTGTTTTTCTGGTCAAAACTGAGATTTAAGGAGAAGAAAAGTGGTGATTTTTGCGGCAAAATTCAAGAGTGCTAGCACACTTTAGAGTCTTGCGAAGGTGATAGGGAAACCCACCCGTGGGCAAGGAATTCACACAAAGCTTGGACCTTGGAGGAATCACAATTGCCGTATTTGAGGAGCCCAAATTCTGCTCACTGCCGAGACTTCTAAGGAGGGAGAAAAGAATTTTGTTCTTCACCGCATCGCCTCAACCGATCGATGTAAGTATTCGGTAACTTCCTTGATGTATTCGCACATATGTTTCATTGCTTAAATGTATTCGCACATATCATTTGTAATTAGATTACCAAGATATATAAATGATAAAAGTACATATGATTAATACCGGATAAATAAGATATGAGACAGTATTAATCCACTAAGGTTTAATCATTAAATATCCCTAGTCTTAGTATTATCGAGACTGGACATCGATAATACGGAATAGAGTAGTATTGCACTTGTGCGCGTTATGGGAGCATAACGGCATAGTTCTCATATATTTAAGTATTGGATACTTATGCAAGTGTGATAGGAGGTTGTGTTGACCGATGGTACGGGAACAGCTTCGCTCTGGATAGACCCATCAGAATCCTATTGGTAGTATAACTATATGTCTATGGGAATCTGAATCAGGCTAGGAGTATTTGCTCTTAACCTGAGACTTGCATCGCTAATACTTACGACAATCAGTACACTTTGGTTTTGGCATGGGTCGCTTCCCGAAGATTCGCCGATGACGTATGACTCGCACTTTATTAATCTGGGATTAATTCGATGAGAGAGAAAAATTAATCTGGGATTAATTGTGGAAATATTTTGTCTGGGATAAAATATTAATTAAAGAGAGAGAACGATTAATTTGGAATTAATCGAAGAATTAATATATTTGATATATTATACGAATTGGATTTCGACGCGGATTAAAATTAGATTTTAATTCGGAATCGAACGAGTAGTAATTTAGAATTAGTTTAGATTAATTCGTTAGCGACGTGATAGTGATTTTGCTAGGCATAATTACTTAATTGCGTCGCAACGAAAAATTCGTTAATTTGGAATTAGCGAACCCGAGCCCGGAGTGTTTACGAGCGTACTCGTATTTCGAATTCAAGTGCGGCCCGCAAGTCACATCAAGCGTCAAATCACTAGTCAATCATTGATGTGACAACTTGTCACTTGATTGATGTGAATAGTTGATGAGAGTGGTTAAGGCTTTAAAGCCTTTGACTTTTGGTTTTTTGGAAAAGGATTTTGGTATTTGATTTTTGGAAAATCATAAACCTAATACAATTTTACATTTTCCTCTCTCTCTCTCTCTCTCTTGATGGTTCACGGTTTTGGAGCCAAAATCTCTCTTCTATCTCACGGCCACAAGGTATTTTCTTCTCTGTTTTCTGGTCAAAACCGAGATTTAAGAGAAGAAAAGTGGTGATTTTTGTGGCAAAATTCAAGAGTGCTAGCACACTTTAGAGTCTTGCGAAGGTGATAGGGAAACCCACCCGTGGGCAAGGAATTCACACAAAGCTTGGACCTTGGAGGAATAACCATTGCCGAATTTGAGGAGCCCAAATTCTGTTCACTGCCGAGACTTCCAAGGAGGGAGAAAAGAATTTTGTTCTTCACCGCATTGCCTCAACCGATCGATGTAGTATTCCGTAACTTCCTTGATGTATTCGCACATATATTTCATTGCTTAAATGTATTCGCACATATCATTTGTAATTAGATTACCAAGATATATAAATGATAAAAGTCCATGATTAGTGTACCGGATAACTAAGATATGAGAAAGTATTAATCCACTAAGATTTAATCATTAAATATCCCTAGTCGTAGTATTATCGAGACTGGACATCGATAAAACAGAATAGCTAGTATTGCACTTGTGCGCGTTATGGGAGCATAACGGCATAGTTCTCATATATTTAAGTATTGGATACTTATGCAAGTGTGATAGGAGGTTGTGTTTACCGATGGTACGGGAACAGCTTCGCTCTGGATAGACCCCTCGGAATCCCATTGGTAGTATGACTATATGTCTATGGGAATCTGAATCAGGCTAGGAGTATTTGGTCTTAACCTGAGACTTGCATCGCTAATACTTACGACAATCAGTATACTTTGGTTTTGGCATGGGTCACTTCCCGAAGATTCGCCGATGACGTATGACTCGCACTTTATTAATCTGGGATTAATTCGATGAGAGAGAAAAATTAATCTGGGATTAATTGTGGAAATATTTTATCTGGGATAAAATATTAATTAAAGAGAGATAACGATTAATTTGGAATTAATCAAAGAATTAATATATTTGATATATTATACGAAATTGGATTTCGACGCGGAATTAAAATTAGATTTTAATTCGGGCGAACGAGTTAGTTTAGAATTAATTCGTTAGCGACGTGAATAGTGATTTTGCTAGGCATAATTACTTAATTGCGTCGCAATGGAAAATTCGTTAATTTGGAATTAGGGAACCCGAGCCCGGGAGTGTTTTCGAACGCACTCATATTTCGAATTCAAGTGCGGCCCGCAAGTCACATCAAGCGTCAAATCACTAGTCAATCAATTGATGTGACAACTTTTCACTTGATTGATGTGAATAGTTGATGGGAGTGGTTAAGGCTTTAAAGCCTTTGACTTTTGTTTTTTGAAAAGGATTTTGGTATTTGATTTTTGGAAAATCATAAACCTAATACAATTTTACATTTTCCTCTCTCTCTCTCTCTTTGATGGTTCACGGTTTTGGAGCCAAATTCTCTCTTATCTCTCACGGCCACAAGGCATTTTCTTTTTCTGTTTTTCTGGTCAAAACCGAGATTTAAGGAGAAGAAAAGTGGTGATTTTTGTGGCAAAAATCAAGAGTGCTAGCACACTTTAGAGTCTTGCGAAGGTGATAGGGAAACCCACCCGTGGGCAAGGAATTCACACAAAGCTTGGACCTTGGAGGAATCACCATTGCCGTATTTGAGGAGCCCAAATTCTGCTCACTGCCGAGACTTCTAAGGAGGAGAAAAGAATTTTGTTCTTCACCGCATCGCCTCAACCGATCGATGTAAGTATTCGGTAACTTCCTTCATGTATTCGCACATATGTTTCATTGCTTAAATGTATTCGCACATATCATTTGTAATTAGATTACCAAGATATATAAATGATAAAAGTACATATGATTAATACCGGATAAATAAGATATGAGACAGTATTAATCCACTAAGGTTTAATCATTAAATATCCCTAGTCGTAGTATTATCGAGACTGGACATCGATAATACGGAATAGACTAGTATTGCACTTGTGCGCGTTATGGGAGCATAACGGCATAGTTCTCATATATTTAAGTATTGGATACTTATGCAAGTGTGATAGGAGGTTGTGTTTACCGATGGTACGGGAACAGCTTCGCTCTGGATAGACCCATCGGAATCCCATTGGTAGTATGACTATATGTCTATGGGAATCTGAATCAGTCTAGGAGTATTTGGTCTTAACCTGAGACTTGCATCGCTAATACTTACGACAATCAGTATACGTTGGTTTTTGCATGGGTCGCTTCCCGAAGATTCGCCGATGCCGTATGACTCGCACTTTATTAATCTGGGATTAATTCGATGAGAGAGAAAAATTAATCTGGGATTAATTGTGGAAATATTTTATCTGGGATAAAATATTAATTAAAGAGAGAGAACGATTAATTTGGAATTAATCGAAGAATTAATATATTTGATATATTATACGAAATTGGATTTCGACGCGGAATTAAAATTAGATTTTAATTCGGGAGAACGAGTTAGTTTGGAATTAATTCGTTAGCGACGTGAATAGTGATTTTGCTAGGCATAATTAATTAATTGCGTCGCAACGGAAAATTCGTTAATTTGGAATTAGCGAACCCGAACCCGGGAGTGTTTGCGAGCGCACTCGTATTTCGAAATCAAGTGATGCCCGTAAGTCACATCAAGAGTCAAATTACTAGTAAATCAATTGATGTGACAACTTGTCACTTGATTGATGTGAATAGTTGATGGGAGTGGTTAAGGCGTTAAAGCCTTTGACTTTTGGTTTTTTGGAAAAGGATTTTGGTATTTTATTTTTGGAAAATCATAAACCTAATATATATTTACATTTTCCTCTCTCTCTCTCTCACGGCCACAAGGCATTTTCTTTTTCTATTTTTTCTGGTCAAAACTGAGATTTAAGGATAACAAAAGTGGTGATTTTTGTGGAAAATTCAAGAGTGCTAGCACACTTTAGAGTCTTGCGAAGGTGATAGGGAAACCCACCCATGGGAAAGGAATTCACACAAAGCTTGGACCTTGGAGGAATCACCATTGCCGATTTGAGGAGCCCAAATTCTGCTCACTGCCGAGACTTCCAAGGAGGGAGAAAAGATTTTTTTTCTTCACACCGCATCGCCTCAACCGATCGATGTAAGTATTTCGTAACTTCCTTGATGTATTCGCACATATGTTTCATTGCTTAAATGTATTCGCACATATCATTTGTAATTAGATTACCAAGATATATAAATGATAAAAGTCCATATGATTAGTACCGGATAACTAAGATATGAGAAAGTATTAATCCACTAAGATTTAATCATTAAATATCCCTAGTCGTAGTATTATCGAGACTGGACATCGATAAAACAGAATAGACTAGTATTGCACTTGTGCGCGTTATGGGAGCATAACGGCATAGTTCTCATATATTTAAGTATTGGATACTTATGCAAGTGTGATAGGAGGTTGTGTTTACCGATGGTACGGGAACAGCTTCGCTCTGGATAGACCCCTCGGAATCCCATTGGTAGTATGACTATATGTCTATGTGAATCTGAATCAGGCTAGGAGTATTTGGTCTTAACCTGAGACTTGCATCGCTAATACTTACGACAATCAGTATATTTGGTTTTAGCATGGGTCGCTTCCCGAAGATTCGCCGAGCCGATGCCGTTGACTCGCACTTTATTAATCTGGGATTAATTCGATGAGAGAGAAAAATTAATCTGGGATTAATTGTGGAAATATTTTATCTGGGATAAAATATTAATTAAAGAGAGAGAACGATTAATTTGGAATTAATCGAAGAATTAATATATTTGATATATTATCGAAATTGGATTTCGACGCGGAAATAAAATTAGATTTTAATTCGGGCGAACGAGTTAGTTGGAATTATTCGTTAGCGACGTGAATAGTGATTTTGCTAGGCATAATTACTTAATTGCGTCGCAACGGAAAATTCGTTAATTTGGAATTAGCAAACCCGAGCCCGGGAGTGTTTCCGAGCGCACTCGTATTTTGAATTCAAGTGCGGCCCGCAAGTCACATCAAGCGTCAAATCACTAGTCAATCAATTGATGTGACAACTTGTCACTTGATTGATGTGAATAGTTGGTGGGAGTGGTTAAGGCTTTAAAGCCTTTGACTTTTGGGTTTTTTGAAAAGGATTTTGGTATTTGATTTTTGGAAAATCATAAACCTAATACAATTTTACATTTCCTCCTCTCTCTCTCTCTTTGATGGTTCACGGTTTTGGAGCCAAAATCTCTCTTCTCTCTCACGGCCACAATGCATTTTCTTCTTCTGTTTTTCTGGTCAAAACCGAGATTACCCACCCGTGGGCAAGAAATTCACACAAAGCTGGACCTTGGAGGAATCACCATTGCCGAATTTGAGGAGCCCAAATTCTGCTCACTGCCGAGACTTCCAACGAGGGAGAAAACAATTTTGTTCTTCACGTTCATCTCACCGCATCGCTCAACCGATCGTGTAAGTATTCCGTAACTTCCTTGATGTATTCGCACATATGTTTCATTGCTTAAATGTATTCGCAATTATCATTTGTAATTAGATTACCAAGATATATAAATGATAAAAGTCCATATGATTAGTACCGGATAAATGTAGGGGTTTTCAGGGTGAAATCCGGTAACGCAGCGGAAGCGGTAAAAAATCCGATTTTCAGATTTCAAAACTTTTTCTCTCGATTAATTAAATAAACATATTTATTTAACATTCCAATAATCAAATTATGAAATAAATTCAATAAATCATATTTAAGTGAATTTACCGAAATACCCTTACGTTGTATTTTTGTCCATTTTAGTCCGAAATTGATCTAATCAATTTTGAATGATTCTAAATCATTTCCAAGATGAACTTATGATGCTCAAAACATCAAAACATCAAAAGCACCAAAATCCCCAAATTTCTCTCACAAGGCCGAGAGCACCATAAGGGAGCACATTTGTGCACTTTGTCATTTCATGTCTCAAAACACATCTAAATGTAATCCAATGAACATGAAACTTTATATGCATCATATACACACACAAATACACAACATATATGAAAACCCCAAAATTTGGAATTGGTCATGAACCCTAATTTTTCAATTTCCACAAATTGGACAAATTAAACCAAATACATTAAATCAATTACTTCAATCATCATTCTTCCATCCAATCCTAGTCTCAACAAATGAAACAACTCAAGATCAAATCTAGGTCATTTAAGAGTGGGTCAATAACTCTAGATTAGCAACATGGTTTCAAAAACCTTAAAAGAAAGTTTACAACTACAATAGTCACACCTTCCTTCACCATACATGCTCAACACTTCTATCAAACTTCCATCAACAAAAAACACAAAGAAATAAAGAAAGAAATAATCTAAGAACATCACATGTTGAAGCCTAGAACCTAAGGAACAATTTCCTCTCTAATAGCAAGTTTGAAAAACTTACTAAATTCCAAGCTATCTTTAATCTTTCTTTCTTTCTCAATCTTTCTTTAAGTCTCTTCAATGGAGTTTCCTTTTGTTTAAAGTGTATTAGGTTAAGTGTAAAGTGAAATGAAAATCAATATATACTTGTAACAAAAGTGCCTTGGCCGAAAATCACCTTAGCATTTACAAGTTTTGTAATTTCAATTTCATTTCAAATTTATGTAATCAACTTGCATAAATATCTTAATACAACTTTATTAGATATTTATTTAAGTCAACAAAAGCAACTAACATCATTTACTTTAAATATCCTAACATAAGATATTTATATTTTAATTAATTTAATATTTAACAATTAAATAATTAATTAATTAATCAAATAAAATATATTAAATATATGTATAATATTTACATTAAATATTAAAAACATATATTAATTTAGGATAAAAGTCAAATAACTCATTTTGACTATTAATTAATGTGTATTTAAATTAATCAAGTATAAATGTAAATACACAATAATTAGGCAAATGACTATCTAGTCCCTTTAGCACGTATCTTGCGTTTAACCTTTAAACGACTTTGTAAATAATCAATATTATTTATTAATGTTGCTCTAGTGCTCTACGAGTATGTTTCATTATTGAGACTCTCTAGATTCAGGTATATCCGTCACGGAATCAAATTTCGTGTCCATAATCTATCCACCCGTAGATTATGACGATCACGGATAATCTCGCTGAACCATGCAGGTCGAGGTCATGGCAAATGTATAATTCCTCCGTCACACAGGTATCTGGATTAATCCCAGAAATATAGATGTAAACGTCAAATCTCTACGGGGATCATCCAGTAGAATATTCCATTAGCAATCTCTAAAAGAATGTTTAGAACTAGCTTCTAAACTTTACCACGGGCCCATGGTTTTATCTGATTGCTAATCATATGGACTACCTATGCTCTGGGGTACACAGAACTGACAGATCCTATCTTAATACACATAGGACACCCTGAGGATCTATCTACACCCAACGAATAGGCGGAGGTCTGATCTAAATATATCGTTGACGTGACTGTCATCTAAGTGTAGAAGATGTCTCATGTGCCCACAATGGCATCTCAAGTCTAAGAATCACAAGTGCTACTCAACCCGAATTCTTATTGACGCTGGTGTACCATCCATTAAGAATCTTCGGTGAGTCGTTCAGTGTTTATCCGCTATAAACACCTACACGTCTATACTAGTCTCCAAGACTAATGGTTCATTGAGAAACCATTGGAATCATATATTCCAGTATACGACATGTACCTGGTCTCAACGGGTTTACTATACTGACACCAAGTAGTGTAACCTTGACCAGGAATATTCTGATAATGACAACGTCATGATACTACTCAATGTCAGTTGCGACGCTTTTGCAACAGTACCATGACTAATCATTCTAAGGTCATTACGTCTTTACCATTTAATAAGATAGATTATATTATAGAAACTGCATATATTATTCATAATAATAGTTTTACAGAAGTATTCAAAAGAAATACAACCGGGAATTGGCGCTCTGAGCACCAACCCCAATAAAATCTCCCACTTGCTCTAGTGCCAATATCGATTGTATCCAATACCCATCGACTCCACGTGTTTATCAAACAGCTTCGGAGGTATGGCCTTTGTCAGCGGGTCTGCTACATTATCTTCACTCGGTACCTTGCACACGACAATATCCCCTCGCGACACGATCTCTCGAATGATGTGGTACTTGCGTTCCACATGCTTCGACTTCTGATGCGCCCTCAGTTCCTTTGCTTGCGCAATGGCTCCAGTATTATCACAGTATAACGGAATCGCATTCTCGATACTTGGGACAACTCTCAATTCTGTGATAAAGTTCTTTATCCACACAGCCTCTTTTGTAGCTTCAGAAGCTGTAATATATTCCGCCTCAGTGGTGGAATCAGCTGTCGATCCCTGTTTGGAACTCTTCCAACAAACTGCACCTCCGTTAAGGGTAAAGACAAATCCAGATGTAGACTTTCTATCATCGGGATCCAATTGGAAATCGGAGTCTGTATACCCATTAACCTGCAGTTCGTTTCCTCCATAAACTATTAACTTATCCTTAGTACCTTTAAGATACTTTAGGATATGTTTAATGGCCATCCAATGGTCATTACCTGGATTGGACTGATATCGACTAGTTACGCTAACAGCGAAACTGATATCAGGCCTCGTACATAACATGGCATACATTATGCTACCCAAACACGAAGCATAAGGTTGGTTAGACATTCTAACCTTCTCATCTTCTGTTTGTGGACACATCTTCTTGGAAAGATGAATCCCATGTCTGAACGGTATGTTTGTTGTCTTACAGTTACCAAAGCTATACCGTTCCAAGATCTTATCTACGTACGTTGATTAGGATAACCCAATCAGCCTCCTTTGTCTATCTCTATAGAGTTTTATCCCTAAAACATAGGAAGCTTCTCCCAGGTCCTTCATGGAGAAATTCTTACAGAGGTACGCTTTCACGCTTTGCAACATACCTAAATCATTCCCAATGATTAGGATGTCATCAACATATAGGACTAAAAATACGACCATGCTCCCACTGGCCTTCTGATACACACAGGATTCTTCCGAATTCTTGAGAAAACCAGACGATCTAATAATCTCATCGAATCGAAGATTCCAACTTCGTGAAGCTTGTTTAAGTCCATAAATGGACTTCTTAAGCTTACATACCATACCAGGTTTCGCTGGATGTGAAACCTTCCGGCTATTCCATATAGATTTCTTCATCAAGAAATCCATTTAGAAAAGCCGTTTTGACATCCATTTGCCAAATCTCGTAGTCATGATACGCAGCTATAGAAAGCAAAATCCGGATAGACTTAAGCATTGCTACCGGCGAAAAAGTTTCATCGTAGTCGACGCCAGGTCGCTGCGTGTAACCTTTTGCTACCAGTCGGGCCTTGTAAGTTTCAACCTTACCGTCAGGCCCGCGCTTCCTTTTGTAAACCCATTTACAACCGATAGGAACAATTCCTTCGGAAGCGGAATCAAGTCCCAAACTTGATTTTCATGCATTGAGTCTATCTCGAATTTCATGGCACTTTGCCATTTCACGGAGTCGATGTCCAACATCGATTCTCTATAGGTGAAAGGATCTGTCTCTTCAACTAAGAGAACATCCAGACTCTTTTCTTGTATCAAATACAAGCGTTCAGGAGGTCTAGATACCCTTTCCGACCTACGGAGTGTGTGTGTTGAAGGTCCTTCATCTACTTGAACTTCAGGTTCCTCTGTTGGTTCGTTGTTTTCAGGTTGGATTTCATCAAGCTCAACCTGTCTATGATTACCACCTTCTGACAAAAATTCTACTTCTAGAAATTTTGCGAAGCGAGGTACGAACACATTTCGATGCTCGGTATCATAGAACAAATATCCCCTCGTATTCGAAGGATATCCAACAAACCTAAACTTTTGCCCCCGAGGCGAAAGCTTATCTTGCTGAGTTACCCTGACATAGGCAGGACAACCCCAAACCTTAATATAATTAAGATTTGGTCTCCTACCGAACCATATCTGATACGGTGTCGTAGGAACAGCCTTTAAATGAATCTTATTCAAAAGATGTGCGGCTGTTAAGAGAGAGTAAACCCATAAGTAATAGGGTAAATCTGTGAAACTCAACATCAATCGGACCATATCCAATAAAGTCTGATTTCTCCTTTCAGATACACCATTGTGCTGTGGTGTACCTGGAGGAGTATATTGAGCGAGAATCCCATTCTCCTTCATATAATCCATGAACTCACCACCACTCTATATTCACCGCCTCTATCTGATCGAAGGCATTTAATATATTTACCAGTTTGTTTTTCTACTTCATTTCGGAACTCTTGAACTTTTCAAAGGTTTCCGATTTATGTCGCATCAAATACACATAACCGTACCGTGATAAATCATCGGTAAAGGTAACGAAGTACAAATAACCATTGTGAGCAGTTTGACTTAGTGGACCACATACATCAGAATGTACGAGTTCCAGTAAGTTAGTGGCGCGGTGTCCAACACCAGAAAATGAGGCTTTGGTCATCTTACCCTGAATACAGGATTCACAAGTTGGATAGGATTCAATGGTAAGATCTGATATCAAACCATTCCTAACCAATTGGGTAAGGCGTTTAACGCCAATGTGACCAAGTCTCATATGCCAAAGTTCAGTATTATTAATTACAGGTAAACTACGTTTATTAACTCCAGTATTTAATATATCTTTTGAAGTTTGCAATGTATCATGACCATGCTGGTTTGGACAACAAAGGATCTGAATATTATTTTTATCATATAAATATAAAGAACTATTCTTAATATTAATACAAAAGCCTTCTGTATCTAATACAAAAAGTGATAAAATATTTGCGACACATCCCGGTACAAAATGACAGTCATATAACAAAAGTGTCCCATTCGGCAATGAGATCTCGCATACTCCCACTGCAACTGCATCCAAAGAGTCTCCACTCCCGAACCGCAACTGCATCTCTCCAGGCTTCAGTTTCCTACTTTCCTTCAGCACCTGCAACGAATTGCAAATGTGAATGGGACAAGCAGAATCTAAAATCCAGCTGGATGTAACGACTTCACAAGCCAAAGATAAATCAATAACTGGAAAAATAAAAGTACCTGATGTAGAAGCTCTGTCTCTCCTCACTTGGGCAATGTAATCAGGACAGTTCCTTTTCCAGTGCCCGACTTTGCCGCAGTGGTGGCATTTGTCTTCAGAAGCCCTTTTGGGCTTTGCAATCTTCGCATGTGTTGAGGACCAAAAGCCTTATTCTTCTTGCCTTTCTTGTTCTTTCCATTGGTACTCCCTTCTTAAGGTCCTCTTCTGCCGTGTGCAACATCCTATGTAGCTCCTGGTAGGTAAAGACAGTCCCGTGCATGTTGAAGTACATCACGAACTGGCGAAATGAAGCTGGTAGTGAACCAAGAATGACACTCCTACCGAGAATGTCATTCAAGATGAGATTATGTTGCCTCAATTGATCGATCAAATCGATCATCTGAAGAACATGTGGGCTAACACTTTGCCCCTCATCCAGACGCGCATGGAACAGTTCCATGGCGACTTTGTGAACAATCACTTGTTCCTGGTTCTCAAACGATTGTCTCAATCGCGTCATCATACTATAGGAATCTAACATACCATAGTACTATTGCTTGAGTTTCGGAGATAGTGAACTAAGGATGTATAATTTAACCCTTAAATGATCATCCTTCCAAGTTTCAAAAACTTGGCGTTCCTCCTCCGAAGCATCCGCACCCACTGCAAGGGGCAACGGACCCTCAAGAACATAACCCAGCTTTTCGGAATCGAGGACAATCCTCAAATCCAATTCCCAGTCTGCAAAGTTCTCAGCGCCTTTCAGTTTGTTCGCATCAAGCATACGTGCAAACTGATTTGTGGATTGTGCCGCCATCGCCAATCTATCATATAGATCACGAAAAACGGTTAGCAGAAATTAAAACAGTTTCATATAATATCAAAAGCATAAACTAGATCATGGATTTTTAATCTAATATGCCCCTCCCACTAAATCATGCAATACTGTAATCCCAAAACAGAATACAAATATTTAATAATTAAATTAAATACTAATAGTGAAAAGTGGATCCCGTGAATATATTTCGGCTCACAGCAGAGGCACGGTCTCGCCTACGTATATTCATCAGGTAGACAACTCATTTGTCAATCATTCACTAATGACTCCTAAGTATCCGGTCCTGGCCGTTTCTCGTTGTCGCTGCTGCGAAGGCAGGCCCACAAGGAGACGTACCAAGGTTAAACTCGTCAATAGTAACTCAAGTTACTTACGTAATCCTGACAGCTAGGGCACGTTCAGAATTCCGCTTTTACTTGAATTTACCTAGTATCTGATATACATCCGGTATAAATAAATCTTTATCGGCTACATCCTCACAGCAGAGGCACGGTCTCGGATGTAGTCACAAAGAATTATTCATAAACCGTATTGACAAGACGGACCATATAACATGCATCAAATACAAAATTACATTCAACCTTATTAATTAGGATTTTCCGCTGAGTGTCATACACCCTAAATCTAACCAATTTAGATCCTAATAAGCATGCATAGTCAAGAAAACATGATTAAACATTGATTCAATAAAAGCTAATCATATTAGGTGGCCTAGAATCAGACTCGCTCTGATACCATTTTGTAGGGGTTTTTATGGGGTGAAATCCGGTAACGCAGCGGAAGCGGTGAAAATCCGATTTTCAGATTTCAAAACTTTTCTCGGATTAATTAAATAAACATATTTATTTAACATTCCAATAATCAAATTATGAAAATAAATTCAATAAATCATATTTAAGTGAATTTACCGAAATACCCTTACTTTGTATTTTTGTCCATTTTAGTCCGAAATTGATCTAATCAATTTTGAATGATTCTAAATCATTTTTCAAGATGAACTAGTGATGCTCAAAACATCAAAACACCAAAAGCACCAAAATCCCCAAATTCTCTCTCTCACAAGGCCGAGAGCACCATAAGGGAGCACATTTGTGCACTTTGTCATTTCATGTCTCAAAACACATCTAAATGTAATCCAATGAACATGAAACTTTATATGCATCATATACACACACAAATACACAACATATATGAAAACCCCAAAATTTGGAATTGTCATGAACACTAATTTTTCAATTTCCACAATTGGACAAATTAAACCAAATACATTAAATCAATTACTTCAATCATCATCTTCCATCCAATCCTAGTCTCAACACAATGAAACAACTCAAGATCGAATCTAGGTCATTTAAGAGTGGGTCAATAACTCTAGATTAGCAACATGGTTTCAAAACCTTAAAAGAAAGTTTACAACTACAATATGTTGGACAAAATGACCCATAGCGTCACTATTTGCACAGATCATTGTGTTGTTGTAGCAAATTAACTATGTGACAAGGAAATTGCACTCTCATCATTTGTGATTAGATCACCATAGATATATAAATGAAGAGAGGTCCCTATGATTAGTTCTTGGATTGAGATGATATGAGACAGTATCAGTCCACGAAGGATTAATCATTAAATATCCCTAGCCGTAGTATTATCGAGACTGGACATCGATAATGCGGAATAGGCTAGTATTGCACTTGTGCGCGTTGTGAGGGCACAACGGCATAGTTCTCATATATAAAGTATTGGATACTTATGCAAGTGCGATAGGAGGTCGTGTTTCACCGATGGTATGGGAAACAGCTTCGCTCTGGATAGACCCTTCGGAATCCCATTGGTATTATGACTAGGTCTATGGGAGGCCGAAATCAAGGTAGGTGTGTTAGTCTTAACCTGAGACTTACATCGCTAATACTTACGACAATCGGTAAACTTTGGTTTTGGTGGTGGGGGATCTTAACTGGTTCTGTGTTCACCTCTTCTGGGTTTATCAGAGGAATCGTAGTGTATTGGATGTGATGTCAAGACGGAAGTGTCACTCCAGTCATTATGGAGATGATGTCACGCAGGATACGGTATTAGTGCTCTTAAGTGATGCGCATCCAATCGTGATATTATGACCAGGTCATGAATATCCGATTATAGAGACTAGTTACCAGACATCCGATGTGTTTTCGGACGGGGCAGACACTTATCCAGCCCCAGCCCTAGCACGTGATTATCCGATACTGGGCCGATATGCACAATACATTGTATACTACTACGCTTGATACAGATCTTAATATTCTTAAATGGATATGTCCGGAGAATTGGGTAGACTTGGTGCTTTGCTAGGAGTCGACCTTGTCTCGTAAATCGGTAGAACGTAGTACTTGGTACGTACGTGATTCGGATACTCCGACGATCGTATTTACTGCCAGATTATCCGGGGATCTCATGGGTCGCTTCCCGATAATCCACCGATGACGCACAACTCGCACTCTTGAATAATCTGGGATTATACAGAAGAGAGATAAAATTAATCTAGGATTAATAACGGAGATATTTTATCCGGGATAAAATGTCGTCTAAAGAGAGAGAACGATTAATTTGGAGTTAATCGATGAATTAATATATTCGATATATTAAATGAAATTAGATTTCGACGCGGAATTAAAATTAGATTTTAATTCGGGCAAACGAGTTAATTTAGAATTAATTCGTTAGCGACGTAAATAATAATTTCGCCAGGCGCAATTATTTATTTAAATTCGATTGAATTACGTCGCGACGTAAGCAGGTATTTCGGAAATATCGAACCCGAACGCGTGAGTGCACGTGGGCCCACTTTCATTTGGAAACGTGTGGGGCCCACATGACACATGTCATTCTATGCTTTGCATGTAGATTGTGTACATTGCACTCAATGTCTTGCATGGAGTTTGAGTGTTTGACACTCTAAGCCATTGCATGTTTTGTGTCATAATTTTATTATTAATTTAATAAAAATTATGGCATAAATATAAATTGATTTTTGGTAAATCATTTTAATTTAACACAAAACTTCTTCTCTCTCATTTTCTCTCTCTCTCTCTCACGCCCAAAGCTTGAAATGGGGACTGGTTTTGAACCAGAAAAACGTGACACAAAGGGAAGCAAGGGTTGGGTTTTCATGGTGAAACCGCAAGTGCTAGCACACTACGAGTCTTGCGAAGGTGGTAGGGAGGTTCGACCATGAGGCGGGACTCATCCGATGGAGTTTGGAGCTTCGTTTTGAGACCCGAAACTGCCAAGACAGTGAGCATGGACTGGTTGCAGTGGCGTGAGCAAGGCAGTACGTTTTTGGCCTTGATTCGTCTTCAAATCGACATAACCGATCAATGTGAGTATTCCGCTACCTCCGTTGATGTATTCATGCATTATTTCATGTCTTGATTTGATCTTGGGACCTTAGAAATAACCAACAATGGCATCATGAGCTAATGTTGCAAGCATGAAATTTGTAGGGTTTAAAATTTGGGTAAATGTTTGTTGAGCATGATTTGAATAAATTGATTGTTTAAGTATGCTTATAACATGTTTGATTGCATTTTGGTTGGACCAATTTGTTGAAAATTGATTTGGAATAATTTTCCCCAATTTATTCATGTTGGCCGAATGTGTAGGAGTCTTGGAGTTCTTGGAATTTTTCATTTTAAATTCATTGGATGAGTTAGAATGATTAGGATGATGTTAATTTGAATCAATTTGATTGAATTTGAATTGAACAAAAATCCTCAATTCCTCACTTGGCCGAATGTATAGCCCTATTGAATGTCTTGGTAATTTTGATTTTGATAATTGGATGTATTGGAAATCATTCGGGATATTATTTAATGTCGATTGCGGATTAATTGGATTGAAACCGAATTAGACATGAAATCACTCCCTTGGCCGAGACCTTTAAGCATGTAGTATGGGTTTGATTTTCATTTGTGTGTTGGACATATGATAATGAATTAAGCATGATTAATTGGACTAATTTGGTGCTTCGAAATATTGATTTAGTCGATTAATCATATAATGCACTTTAGGTAATTAAATTGCGTATTGGATTAGTGTAATTTAATTATTTAGGCTTAAATTGGATTTGGGCTGAATTGTTGTAATTGGGCCTTTTGGGCTTGATTTATCAAGTTTGGTTTAGGCCAAGTGGATTGGATCCAATTGGGCCAAAACCTTAACCATAAAGCCCAATTGCGGCTAATGAACCTTTAATGTTCAATTGGGCCTAATGGGCCAAGATTGATTTATGGGCTTATGGGGTAAATCCCGGATTGGACTTTGGTTATCGGTTTGACCCGAGTTGACCAAAAGTCCACGCCTTAAGAAATCAATCAAAAGCCCATTGGACTTTAATTGAATTGACGTTGGACGTTAATCGGTCTTTGAGACGCGTTACGATTAGATTTGGAATTTAAATCGTAAAGGTTTATTAAATAAAAGTGTAATATTTAATTTGGAATTGAATAGTGAATTAGTATTAAATACATGTTAAATTAGATTTAATGATGTAGTTTAATTTAATTCATGAATTCGTGCTTTACGTACTTGTTCGCAAAAACGAGTTTGACTCGAACAAAATCAAATCGTTGTTTGAACATTGGATGATCACTTAATTATCAGATTAATTAATTTGATTAGATTGATTGATAGCATGCTTATGTGTGTGAATACGTGGTTGTGTTGAATGAATAATGTATATCTGATGGATATTAGTCGGGTGGGCAATTTTAGAAATTGTTGTAATAAATTCGATTTATTAAATTGGACCTGCGTGTCCAGCCTTATCACCTTCTTTCTCTTGTATTCTCTTCTCACCTATTCCCCTCTATGTATATGAGGTTTCTTTAGAAGTGTAGTGTAACGGGTAGAAGTAGTACAAGTGCTAGCTTGAGTGAGAAAGGGAGAGATTTGATCTAGGATCAATGTGTTGAGTATCCATCCGCATATCATTATTATTTTATTTCATACTCGCTTTATTATGTATTTAGAATGCATGTTTAAGGGTGTATGATGATGAGACCTTAACAAAGATAATTAAATTGGTAGCCAATTTGCACGCGAAAAACCCTCGTTTTATATTAAGCAAATATCCTTCCATTGAATGATTCTTGTTCAAGATCCGAAGTTGGCATTGGTTTGTTTTGACCAAAGTCAAGACCTTTGTCAATCAAGGATGTACTTGAATCATGAGAGTTTTGTTGCATATCGGTGTCTTGTCCAAATCGTGATTTTTATGACCAAAGTCAGATCATTTTTTGTCCAATGACATTGATTACGAAACTTTCCTCGTCAATGGGTCCCGCTTAACTGGAATCATTAGGTTTGTGTTTGGCCAAAGCCAAGGCCTAAATGATTCAGAGGATAGGTTAGGAAAATGTATGGATACATTGACATTATACATATGTTTCGGACTTGGATGTCCACCTAACCGGATCTAGGAATTGGATAAGATCCAATTGATCTGTGAGATCTACCTAGTTAAATAGCATACAGCTTTTTATTGGCCAAAGTCAGGGTTGTGTGTTATTTAATAGGATCCTAGCCCACTAGGAAACGCGGTTTCCCGAGTACTCCACAGAGGGTTAGAGGCTCGACGAAAAATAGTGGGAGGCAAGTATTGAATTTGCAACATTCGTTCAATTACTCGCTAAACACGCTCATTTTATTTTACTCGTCATATTTATTAAAAGTATTAGTTGGACTAATATTGTATGTTGTTTTAAATTAAATATATAGTTGGACTATATACAAACTCATTCAATATATAGTTGATTTTGTAATTGGATTATAGTAATCAATATAATTGAATTAAATGATAGTTGATTTTATAAAGGGATTATAGTAATCAATATTAAAATTATAGTTGATTAAATAATTGGGTTATTGTAATCATTATAATAAATAGTACCTTATTAAAATTGATTAAATAGTTGGACTATTGAAATCAAAAGGAATTAAAAGTTGAATATTTAAAATATATAATCCTTGGATTAAATGTTTTAAATGATTTAATTTTCAATGGGAATTAATAATAGGTTAATTTATTTGATAAAATAACTTATTATGACTAAGCCCATAATTAAGCAAATAGTAGAGCATAAAGTCTTTGGAAGATTTATGTGATGATGACTTTAGTGCTTAATTAATATACTTATAATAAATCTGTCTTTAGATTTAAAAGTATTAAAATTGCAATTAATAATTCTTGGATAATTAATTGACTATTCTAGTGGAGAAAAGTCAAAGTTTGCAATTGGGCATGTAGCACAAGGTGCACATCGTTTCAATATTCCGAAACCCAAGGCTTGGCCAAAGGTTTGTGAAATATTGAAAATGATAATTGACATATCTCAAAGTGACTACCATTTGGATATGGAAGACACGAAGAAATTAAAGAAAGGGCGAGGCTCTAACTTTAAAAATATTTGTCAAAGTTATGTTCACAACTAGTATTAAAATTAGATTTTAAATACTTAGTGTGGTACATAAAATATATGTATTGATATTCAGAATCTGCTTTGAGCAGGATACTGACTTCAAGCTGAGATTTCTCTGCGAATCGGAAACGGGACGAAAGTCGCTGTTTCGACCGTAGATACCTAAGTTTAGGAACTGCCCTTTTGGGTATGTACTTAAATTAGGATATGTTATAATGTAACTAGTTTGACTAAAGACATTATCTCTATATCAGTGTTTAATCCATTGCGGATAAAACCTTTATATTCTAGAACACTAAAGGTTTCATTATATAAAGATGATACTGAGATAAATACATTGGATGTAAATAACAGAATTTATATTTTGAATATAAAGAAAAATCTCAAACATATAAAATGACAAATAAATAGCTCAAATTGATTTGATCAATGGAGACTTATTTGTGGCATTGTTGTCTAGGACACAATTAAACAAGACTCGTATATCCACACTTTTGAAGAGTGGATACCAGGACTGATTTGATTATTCAAATAAGGTCTACGAATCTAGTTTATTAGGTTAAATACCTAAAATACTATTTACTTGGTAATAGTAAAAGGGCCACCGATCTGTTAGCCCTATTCATGGTGAATTAAGTGGGCCCATATCTAGCTAGGCTAGATGTGAACATGAATATTTCGTGACCTTAACGGATGTAGCATCACGTTGTGGTTATGTGTTTCTTTTGAAGAACACAGATCGGAAACTTTTGAAGTTTCGACACGAAGAAAACAAACAGATCGGCTATAGTGTTATTCCGCCACGGTAAGACCGAAATGGAAAATACTTAAGCAGTAAGTTTCATATATATAATGAAAGAGTACGGTGTTCTTTCATGTGAGGACTCCTCCCGAGACACGTAGTTAGACGGTGTGTCCAACCAAAAACCGAATTTTTGTTGGACATGATAAGGTTTATCACGAGTCGCTCTGAGCTGCTATTTCCTTCTACAGGATATGTATTAACAGTGCAAAACTTATTTAGAATAAGGTTCCATATAAATCTGTTTGACAGATATCATATAGGATATGAACAGGGAAGAAACGAGGTTTCTCATTCCTGATAATTTGGGTATGCCAGGCATAGAGTTTGGATGATACCAAACTAAGGACCCAAATTGGATAAGTGCCAATATAGGTTATCCTAAGGGAAACCTTAAGTATAGTACTTGTAAATCCCACATGAGAACAATATAATTGTTGCTCACCATGCGGTTTTCCTGAGAGGAATACCGATATGCAGTGGTTAGTGGGAGGATAGTGATACTCGATGAAAATCGGAGTAATACTGTTCAAGGCACGAAGTCCGAATGGAACACAAATAGTTCATCTATGATGAAACTATACCATTAATCTTCAAATACACAAGAACTAGTAGATCGGATAGAGTCAGAAAACAACCTAGGGTATGGGTTTCTGATCTCGCCCCATAAAGATGTCAATCTTATGGTGGTGTACCATCCGACTACGTTTATGAGGAAGTGATACGAGGTATCGACTCCCTATTATGGCAAAGTGCCATGAGTCCGAAATGGATTCCATGTATAACAACTATGTTTGGATACTAGTTGTTGTACCACAAGGCGTTGTGCCTATGGTACATTAAACGTCTTCAAGGAACATACATGGATGGCAACATACCAACGTACAAAGCTAGGCTTTTGACGGAAAGGTATCGTTATCAACATTGTGTTAATAACGGTTCAACCTTTTACCTGTTGCCATGGTAAATCCATTTTGAAAATGCTTGAAAATAACTATATATTTCATTTATGAAATATGTCAGTTATAAATCAAAATCGCTTTCCTGAAAAGGAAACCTTTTGGAGGATGTTTACAACATCCTGACGATTTTATATAACCGACAAACAAGGTTTGCGGGTTATTCGATCCATGTTTGGATCAATGCAAGCATAAGGTTCTTGGAACTGACGTTTTGAAATAATCATAATGGTTTATGATTCGACTCAAACGAAATAATTCTTGTGTATATAAGGAGGTTAGTGGGAGATTGCACTGACAGTGAAATTCCCATAAAGCAATTGGTGAAAGCTTGGCTTTCATAAATATTCTTTCATAGAAATTCTCCGTAGAATTCTGGGGAGTAACAACCTTTATTCAAGGAATAAAGATCTACTGGGATAGATTTGGAGTTGTTAACACTCTCTGGGAAATTGTACATTTAAAATGTACTTGTATTGGTGTCTCATACGCTTCGAGCATATGGAGTCACATTGGGTCAATCCAAGTGATAGTCACTGGATTGAAGATTAAGAACATCTGTTAGTATCGAGAGAACTAAAGATGTTGTCTTAAACTATGGAGAATGGAGAACTTGAAGTGACTGGGATCACTACTGCAAGTTTCCAAACAATAAAATACTACGGTACTATAAAGTTTGAATACAGGGACAGTGAGCTGGAAATCTTCCTAGCAAGATAACTGTTGCCGAATAAACAACAAATGCGGATTATTGCTGCAGCTGAGGCAGCAATAGAAGACCATCTGGGTCGAAAATAAATCTAATAAGATTAGATAAAGTTCTTTTAGCAGCTGAGCTAGGCGTCAGCATAGGCTAAGGAATTAAAGGTCTCATCGACGATCCAGATATATACTTCTATATCATCTGATTCGTTCGGATCATACATCGTGGCGATGTGATGATCGTGTAAATCGCGTCAAATGATAATCAAGCAAATCCGCTGACGAAAATCTTTCCTCAGCAATTTGAGCGAACTGTACATAGTTCGGGTGTGGGACACTTGAGTGACTGGCTATGTGCCAAGTGGGAGATTGTTGGACAAAATGACCCATAGCGTCACTATTTGCACAGATCATTGTGTTGTTGTAGCAAATTAACTATGTGACAAGGAAATTGCACTCTCATCATTTGTGATTAGATCACCATAGATATATAAATGAAGAGAGGTCCCTATGATTAGTTCTTGGATTGAGATGATATGAGACAGTATCAGTCCACGAAGGATTAATCATTAAATATCCCTAGCCGTAGTATTATCGAGACTGGACATCGATAATGCGGAATAGGCTAGTATTGCACTTGTGCGCGTTGTGAGGGCACAACGGCATAGTTCTCATATATATAAGTATTGGATACTTATGCAAGTGCGATAGGAGGTCGTGTTTCACCGATGGTACGGGAAACAGCTTCGCTCTGGATAGACCCTTCGGAATCCCATTGGTATTATGACTAGGTGTCTATGGGAGGCCGAAATCAAGGTAGGTGTGTATAGTCTTAACCTGAGACTTACATCGCTAATACTTACGACAATCGGTAAACTTTGGTTTTGGTGGTGGGGGATCTTAACTGGTTCTGTGTTCACCTCTTCTGGGTTTATCAGGAATCGTAGTGTATTGGA
The DNA here is from genome assembly GCA_019454045.1 of Zanthoxylum bungeanum. Classification (NCBI taxonomy): domain Eukaryota; kingdom Viridiplantae; phylum Streptophyta; class Magnoliopsida; order Sapindales; family Rutaceae; genus Zanthoxylum; species Zanthoxylum bungeanum. Next base: position 21,782 of record SKCR01037835.1, on the reverse strand, counting down.
TGTGATGTCAAGACGGAAGTGTCACTCCAGTCATTATGGAGATGATGTCACGCAGGATACGGTATTAGTGCTCTTAAAGTGATGCGCATCCAATCGTGATATTATGACCAGGTCATGAATATCCGATTATAGAGACTAGTTACCAGACATCCGATATGTGTTTCGGACGGGGCAGACACTTATCCAGCCCCAGCCCTAGCACGTGATTATCCGATACTACTGGGCCGATATGCACAATACATTAGTATACTACGCTTGATACAGATCTTAATATTCTTAAATGGAATGTCCGGAGAATTGGGTAGACTTGGTGCTTTGCTAGGAGTCGACCTTGTCTCGTAAATCGGTAGAACGTAGTACTTGGTACGTACGTGATTCGGATACTCCGACGATCGTATTTACTGCCAGATTATCCGGGGATCTCATGGGTCGCTTCCCGATAATCCACCGATGACGCACAACTCGCACTCTTGAATAATCTGGGATTATACAGAAGAGAGATAAAATTAATCTAGGATTAATAACGGAGATATTTTATCCGGGATAAAATGTCGTCTAAGAGAGAGAACGATTAATTTGGAATTAATCGATGAATTAATATATTCGATATATTAAATGAAATTAGATTTCGACGCGGAATTAAAATTAGATTTTAATTCGGGCAAACGAGTTAATTTAGAATTAATTCGTTAGCGACGTAAATAATAATTTCGCCAGGCGCAATTATTTATTTAAATTCGATTGAATTAACGTCGCGACGTAAGCACGGTATTTCGGAAATATCGAACCCGAACGCGTGAGTGCACGTGGGCCCACTTTCATTTGGAAACGTGTGGGGCCCACATGACACATGTCATTCTAATGCTTTGCATGTAGATTGTGTACATTGCACTCAATGTCATTGCATGGAGTTTGAGTGTTTGACACTCTAAGCCATTGCATGTTTTGTGTCATAATTTTATTATTAATTTAATAAAAATTATGGCATAAATATAAATTGATTTTTGGTAAATCATTTTAATTTAACACAAAACTTCTTCTCTCTCATTTTCTCTCTTCTCTCACGCCCAAAAGCTTGAATGGGGACTGGTTTTGAACCAGAAAAACGTGACACAAAAGGGAAGCAAGGGTTGGGTTTTCATGGTGAAAACCGCAAGTGCTAGCACACTACGAGTCTTGCGAAGGTGGTAGGGAGGTTCGACCATGAGGCGGGACTCATCCGATGGAGTTTGGAGCTTCGTTTTGAGACCCGAAACTGCCAAGACAGTGAGCATGGACTGGTTGCAGTGGCGTGAGCAAGGCAATACGTTTTTGGCCTTGATTCGTCTTCAAATCGACATAACCGATCAATGTGAGTATTCCGCTACCTCCGTTGATGTATTCATGCATTATTTCATGTCTTGATTTGATCTTGGGACCTTAGAAATAACCAACACAATAGTCACAACCTTCCTTCACCATACATGCTCAACACTTCTATCAAACTTCCATCAACAAAAAACACAAAGAAATAAAGAAAGAAATAATCTAAGAACATCACATGTTGAAGCCTAGAACCTAAGGAACAATTTCCTCTCTAATAGCAAGTTTGAAAAACTTACTAAATTCCAAGCTATCTTTAATCTTTCTTTCTTTCTCAAGCTTTCTTTAACTCTCTTAAATGGAGTTTCCTTTTGTTTAAATTGTATTAGGTTAAGTGTAAAGTGAAATGAAAATCAATATATACTTGTAACAAAAGTGCCTTGGCCGCCAAAATCACCTTAGCATTTACAAGTTTTGTAATTTCAATTTCATTTCAAATTTATGTAATCAACTTGCATAAATATCTTAATACAACTTTATTAGATATTTATTTAAGTCAACAAAAGCAACTAACATCATTTACTTTAAATATCCTAACATAAGATATTTATTTTAATTAATTTAATCATTTAACAATTAAATAATTAATTAATTAATCAAATACAAATATATTAAATATATGTATAATATTTACATTAAATATTAAAAACATATATTCATTTAGGATAAAAGTCAAATAACTCATTTTGACTATTAATTAATGTATTTAAATTAATCAAGTATTAAATGTAAATACACAATAATTAGGCAAATGACTATCTAGTCCCTTTAGCACGTATCTTACGTTTAACCTTTAAACGACTTTGTAAATAATCAATATTATTTTAATGTTGCTCTAGTGCTCTACGAGTATGTTTCATTATTGAGACTCTCTAGATTCAGGTATATCCGTCACGAAATCAAATTTCATGTCCATAATCTATCCACCCGTAGATTATGACGATCACGGATAATCTCGCTAAACCATACAGGTCGAGGTCATGGCAAATGTATAATTCCTCTGTCACAGGTATCCGGATAAATCCCAGAGATATAGATGTAAACGTCAAATCTCTATCCGGATTATCCAGTCGACTATTCTATTAGCAATCTCAAAAGAATGTTTAGAACTAGCTTCTAAACCTTACCACGGGCCCATGGTTTTATCTTATTGCTAATCATATGGACTACCTATGCTCTGATACACAGAACTGACGGATCCTATCTTGATACACATAGGACACCCTGAGGATCTGTCTACACCCAACGAACAGGCGGAGGTCTGATCTAAATAGATCGGTGACGTGACTGCCGTCTAAGTGTAGAAGATGTCTCATGTGCCCACAATGGCATCTCAAGTCTAAGAATCACAAGTGCTACTCAACCCAAGAAGATTCTTATTGACGCTGGTGTACCATCCATTAAGAATATTCGGTGAGTCGTTCAGTGTTTATCCGCTATATAACACCTACACGTCTATACTAGTCTCCAAGACTAATGGTTCATTGAGAAACTATTGGAATCATATATTCCAGTATACGACATGTACCGGTCTCAACGGGTTTACTATACTGACCAAGTAGTGTAAACCTTGACCAGGAACTGTCTGAGAATGACAACGTCATGATACTTCTCAATGTCCGTTGCGACGCTTTTGCAACTGTATCATGACTAATCATTCTCGGGTCATTACATCTTTACCATATTGAAAGATAGATTATATTATAGAAACTGCATATATTATTCATAATAATAATGTTTTACAGAAGTATTTAACAGAAATACAACCGAGAATTGGCGCTCTGAGCACCAACCCCAACATAAATAAGATATGAGACAGTATTAATCCACTAAGGTTTAATCATTAAATATCCCTAGTCGTAGTATTATCGAGACTGGACATCGATAATATGGAATAGACTAGTATTGCACTTGTGCGCGTTATGGGAGCATAACGGCATAGTTCTCATATATTTAAGTATTGGATACTTATGTAAGTGTGATAGGAGGTTGTGTTTACTGATGGTACGGGAACAGCTTCGCTCTGGATAGACCCCTCGGAATCCCATTGGTAGTATGACTATATGTCTATGGGAATCTGAATGAGGCTAAGAGTATTTGGTCTTAACCTGAGACTTGCATCGCTAATACTTACGACAATCAGTATACTTGGTTTTGGCATGGGTCGCTTCCCGAAGATTCGCCGATGACGTATGACTCGCACTTTTTAATCTGGGATTAATTCGATGAGAGAGAAAAATTAATCTGGGATTAATTGTGGAAATATTTTATGTGGGATAAAATATTTATTAAAGAGAGAGAACGATTAATTTGGAATTAATGGAAGAATTAATATATTTGATATTTATACGAAATGGGATTTTGACACGGAATTAAAATTAGATTTTAATTCGGGCGATCGAGTTAGTTTAGAATTAATTCGTTAGCGACGTGTGAATAGTGATTTGCTATGCATAATTACTTAATTGCGTCCCAACGGAAAATTCGTTAATTTGGAATTAACGAACCCGAGCCCGAGAGTGTTTGCGAGCGCACTCGTATTTCGAATTCAAGTGCGGCCCGCAAGTCACATAAGCGTCAAATCACTAGTCAATCAATTGATGTGACAACTGTCACTCGATTGATGTGAATAGTTGGTGGGAGTGGTTAAGGCTTTAAAGCCTTTGACTTTTGGTTTTTTGGAAAAGGATTTTGGTATTTGATTTTTGGAAAATCATAAATCTAATACAATTTTACATTTTCCTCTCTCTCTTTTTGATGGTTCACGGTTTTGGAGCCAAAATCTCTCTTCTCTCTCACGGCCACAAGGCATTTTCTTCTTCTGTTTTTCTGGTCAAAACCGAGATTTAAGGAGAAGAAAAGTGGTGATTTTTGTGGCAAAATTCAATAGTGCTAGCACACTTTAGAGTCTTACGAAGGTGATAGGGAAACCCACCCGTGGGCAAGGAATTCACACAAAGCTTGGACCTTGGTGGAATCACCATTGCCGAATTTGAGGAGCCCAAATTTTGCTCACTGTCGAGACTTCCAAGGAGGGAGAAAAGAATTTTGTTCTTCACCGCATCGCCTCAACCGATCGATGTAAGTATTCTGTTACTTCCTTGATGTATTCGCACATATGTTTCATTGCTTAAATGTATTCGCACATATCATTTGTAATTAGATTACCAAGATATATAAATGATAAAAGTCCATATGATTAGTACCGGATAAATAAGATATGAGACAGTATTAATCCACTAAGGTTTAATCATTAAATATCCCTAGTCGTAGTATTATCGAGACTGGACATCGATAATATGGAATAGACTAGTATTGCACTTCTGCGCGTTATGGGAGCATAATGGATAGTTCTCATATATTTAAGTATTGGATACTTATGCAAGTGTGATAGGAGGTTGTGTTTACCGATGGTACGGGAACAGTTTCGCTCTGGATAGACCCCTCGGAATCCCATTGGTAGTATGACTATATGTCTATGGGAATCTGAATCAGGCTAGGAGTATTTGCTCTTAACCTGAGACTTGCATCGTATAGGCATTGTTTTTTTTGCATGTGAAACCCGATGATGAGTCTCATTTGGAGGCACTACCTTTTGGGTCACGGAAGCCACGGGAAACGGATATCGGAAGGGGAAATTCAGAATAAACAAGCTCACTGTCTTCGTTAGTGCTGCGTTCGTTACTTCGTTCGAACGTCAGGCAGATTGCGGACGTTCGTGTAGCGTTCGAGGATGCGTTCGAACGGTGTGTCGGTAATTCTGGTTTTGCTGCTAGCCTCACACCCCAGCCCATTTAGCTCCCCAAAGCCCATAAAACACATCCAAATTAAATAAATAAATATTAATTTAAACATTAAACATTAAATAAAATATTTAAACCATTTACCAATTAAATAAAACATTTACCAAACTTAAACTAAAATTATGCCTAATTAAAATCAATCCTAACCAATTAAAGCCAATCATATATTTGACTTCCTAATCTAATAAGACATCTACCAATCTAAAATAGTTGACTTCCTAATTTAAAATATTTTGTCCCCCCTCAATCTTGTGTATACCATTCTTAGGACTCCTAATTTGGAAACTAGATCTCTTCCTTGTGAGACAAGGGCAAACCCTAGCTCTCTTCTATATAAACATGCATTAACCTAGCCACACCATCTCTCCACGCTCTCTAATACACGCCCAAGACAAAAAAAAACACTTCACATATACACAAAAAGAGAAAAAAGAGCCCTAACCATCTCTTCCATAGCCGAGACAACAAGAGCCTCAATCCTCCACCATAACCGAATCCACTACAAGCAACTATCCTCCATAGCCGAATCCAAAGCACCAACAACTACCATAGCCGAATCCAAAACAACCCAACTCACCCTTAGCCGAATCCAGAACACCAAAATCCTTCAAAGTCGAGACCACCACAAGCAATAACCCTCCTTAGCCGAATCAAAACACTCCCCTCCTTCACCAAGAAACACATCCCCCCATACAGCCATTACAACCACTGAAACACCCCCTAATAAACACTCAAAACCAGCACCCTAAAACACGCCTAAATAGCCCCTGAATCGCCTTAAAACAGCAGCCCAAATCCTCTTAAAACAGTCCCTAAAAACCTTAAAAATAGTAACATAAAACTGCACTCATAATCCTTAAAAATAATTACACACAACTGCACTAAGCACCACACAAACTTGGAACAGTTCATTGAAACGTCAAAACAGGTGGCCTGAGCAGTGAGCAGCAAAACAGAGGCCGAACAGGAGCAGAACGGAGTTCAAACCGCAAGCAAAACAGCAAAGCAGTGAGCTAGGACGCTAAACCAGTGAACCGGAGAAGTTGAGGAGCTGTACCCTTCCGACGTCCGTGAAACGCAAGCCTGAAAGTTGGCAAAAAGGTTAGACCTGAGGGTATCTTTCACACTCGTTTTTCTGTATTATTTATTAAATATTACTTGCATGATTGTCATGTTGAAATGCATGTTGTGGCCTTTGAGTAGATAAATATGCATGAATTATGAGATGTAATATGTTGTGGCTGTGGAATAAAATGAGAGACGTGTCAACTCTCGCGGTATATCGGATGGAAACCCGGACATAAATTTCATAGCCGATTCCGAATGGACGGTAATATGATCTGTACTCGGGACACAACTCCACGTACCGCTTGAGTAAACGGCTCCCTCTTTTGTTTTTTGTTGCTTTTGTTTATTTTTCGTCACTTGAATTATGTATGTTGTTTATTTATGCATGATTCAATCGAGCGCATGGGCTTAGTAAGTGGAATGAAAGATCCCCTATGGGGAGGGGTTAAAGCCCTTTACCACGATGCTTTTCCGCGCTGGTTGATGTGTGTTCGGTTGGATGCAAGATACGTTCAATCGGGCATACTTAGTTTGATATTATTGTCTTTATCTTTTTATGCATGGTTCAATCAAGCGCATGGGCTTAGTAAGTGGAATGAAAGATCCCTTATGGGGAGGGGTTAAAACTTTTTACCACGATGCTTTGCCGCGCCGGTTGATGTGTGTCCGGATTGGATGTAAGATGTGTCCAATCAGACATACTTGGTTTTGATATGATTGTCTCTATTTTTGTATGTATGATGCTATCGAGCGCATGGGCTTAGTGAGTTAGTCCAAAGGTCCTCTATCTGAGAGACGAAGACCCTAAAAGGCCACCTTTGTGACACTACTTCGCCGCGCCGGACGAAGTGTGTTTGGGTTGAATGTACGTTCAATTGGGCATACGAAGTCCTACACTTTTGTTGTCTTTATTTCATGTGTTGTGATGTGACGCGCATGGGCTTAGTATATTGGTCTAAAGGTCCTCTCTTTGAGAGATCAAGAGCCCCAAAAGGCCACCTTTACGGCAGTACTTCACCGCGCCCCTTTATTTTGTTGTTTATGTATTGCGTCCCATTTCATGCATCAGGTCCGTTCCCGTTCGAACGCGTTTACGAATGCAACTCGAACGCGCATGCATTTTGCCTTATCATGCATCAGGTCTCATTTCCAATCGAACGCGTTCACGAACGCCATACGAACGTGAGCATTTTGTTTCGCTTCCGTTCGAACGCGTTAACAAACGCCATACGAACGTGAGCATTCTATTTCATTTCCGTTCGAACGCGTTAATAAACGCCATACGAACGTGAGCATTCTGTTTCATTTCCGTTCGAACGCGTTAATAAACGCCATACGAACGTGAGCATTCTGTTTCATTTCCATTCGAACGCGTTAACAAACGCCATACGAACGTGAGCATTCCGTTTCATTTCTGTTCGAACGCGTTTACAAACGCTACACGAACGCGAACACACTGAACTGAGACATATTCATCACATGCCATGTATAATTGTTTCTTAGGTGATTTTTTTATGGAACCACACATAGTCGTTCTTATCTTTGTGCACATAATAATGAAAAGCATGTTTATTCCATTAGTTGCGTCATTTGCCTTAGTCTTGATTTAACGCATTACGATTCATATACCTATGCCATGATGACTTTGGAGTATTATTTCTTGTGATATATCGGATGGAAACCCAGACATAAATTCCGTAGCCGATTCCGAATGGACGGTAATGCGGTCTGTACTTGGGATACAATTCCACGTATCACTTGGAAAAGTGCTCACATGTATGCTTGTGCGGTTATTATGTATGCTGTGTTTTTCATGAATATGATATGCTGAATGAAGTTGTATGTTCGTTGTTACTTTGAGGTATTTTGAGGCATGTGTTCTTAGATATGAGATATATGTGAAATGTATGTATAAGTGTTATTTTGTACCCGTGAATTTAGAAGCATGATACTCTTGGAAATAAGTGCTACTTAAGCCTGATTAAATTATCACATAAATCCTGTCATTACAAGTGGCATAAGTAAGGGACCATTCCGAACCCACGGTTTGAGGTCTTCCCTTGCGAGGGGTGAGTGCAGCCTTAAATCTCATTTTCCCGGTTCACACCGGGTGGCGACTCCATTATTCTCCGGTTTAGTCCCCCGTGGCTACTCCGTACTCCCGACCGGGCCGTAAGCCCGGGACAGCATGCGTCGCCCAATTTTCTGTGTTCCCACACATCGCTAATACTTACGACAATCAGTATACTTTGGTTTTGGCATGGGTCGCTTCCCGAAGATTCGCCGATGACGTATGAGTCGCACTTTATTAATCTGGGATTAATTCGATGAGAGAGAAAAATTAATCTGGGATTAAATGTGGAAATATTTTATCTGGGATAAAATATTAATTAAAGAGAGAGAATGATTAATTTGGAATTAATCGAAGAATTAATATATTTGATATATTATACGAAATTGGATTTCGACGCGGAATTAAAATTAGATTTTAATTCGGGCGAACGAGTTAGTTTAGAATTAATTCGTTAGCGACGTGAATAGTGATTTTGCTCGGCATAATTACTTAATTGCGTCGCAACGGAAAATTCGTTAATTTGGAATTAGCGAACCGAGCCCAGGAGTGTTTGCGAGCACACTCGTATTTCGAATTCAAGTGCGGCCCGCAAGTCACATCAAGCGTCAAATCACTAGTCAATCAATTGATGTGACAACTTGTCACTTGATTGATGTGAATAGTTGATGAGAGTGGTTAAGGCTTTAAAGCCTTTGACTTTTGGTTTTTTGGAAAAGGATTTTGGTATTTGATTTTTGGAAAATCATAAACCTAATACAATTTTACAATTTCCTCTCTCTCTCTCTCTCTTTGATGGTTCACGATTTTGGAGCCAAAATCTCTCTTATCTCTCACGGCAACAAGGCATTTTCTTCTTCTGTTTTTCTGGTCAAAACCGAGATTTAAGGAGAAGAAAAGTGGTGATTTTTGTGCCAAAAATCAAGAGTGCTAGCACACTTTAGAGTATTGCGAAGGTGATAGGGAAACCCACCCGTGGGCAAGGAATTCACACAAGTTTGGACCTTGGAGGAATCATCATTGCCGAATTTGAAGAGCCTAAATTCTGCTCACTGCCGAGACTTCCAAGGAGGGAGAAAAGAATTTTGTTCTTCACCGCATCGCCTCAACCGATCGATGTAAGTATTCCGTAACTTCCTTGATGTATTCGCATATATGTTTCATTGCTTAAATGTATTCGCAAATATCATTTGTAATTAGATTACCAAGATATATAAATGATAAAAGTCCATATGATTAGTACCGGATAAATAAGATATGAGACAGTATTAATCCACTAAGGTTTAATCATTAAATTGTTAGTGTTCCTAGAACATGCCAAGGATCTAATAAGCATGAAAACATGTTCATAAATTCAAAATAAGTTGCGGAATTACTTACATTGAATGGATTTGAGCTTTAAAATTTTGAGAAGAAGATCCAAGATCCAAGATACTTCCTTTGTTGATTCCAAGCTTTGAGTTGAAGATCTCCAAGATCTTTGGTTTGTTGATTCCAAGCTTTTAAAGTTGTTTCCCTATCACCTTAGTTGATTCCATGAAGTGCTAGCTCCTTTGAAATTGCAACAAAATCAAAGTGTAGAAAGGATGAGGCTCACGCCCATTGTAGAGAGTATTAGGGTTTTCATTTCCAAAATGTGTTACAAGTGTGTTGTGTATTGAGAGAGAGAAGGCTTTTTGGTTTTGTTAAAGGGTTTTACCCTTTTACCCAAAACCATGTAGTTGGGGTAATTTGGTTTCACCTAAACCAAGTGGTTGGAAAGTAAGTGGTTTTGGCATAAATGCCAACCACCACTTCACATGTGTGACATGTGTGAAGTGGGCCCCACCATTTTGAATTCAAAACTCAAAATGTCTCTACGAACATTTGCCGCGGCTCGGTTCTGTTTAATCAGATTAAACGAACTTTCATCGCTAAATAATTAAATCTAATTTAATTAAATAACGATGCCTCGCAAATATATTACGAACGTCGTTTACGAATTAATTCTAAATTAATTCGTTCGTTTGTATTAAAGTCCGACTTTAATTTCGTAACGAAATCCAATTCATATTAATATATCCAATATATTAATTTTAGCCCATGTGAATAATTAAATAGAAAAATCAAATTTAACCATTAAATTTATTTTACCGATTAATTCCAAATTAATCGCGTTCTCTCTCTTCCGAACACATTTAATCCCAGATTAAATAATACCTCAATTAATCCCAGATTAATTTTCTTTCTCTTAATTAATCCCAGATTAATTCTCTCTCTTAATTAATCCCAGATTAATTCTAATTTAAATCAACTGTCATCGGTGAATCTTTGGGAAGCGACCCAAGAGATCCCTGGATATGTTGGCAGTAAATACGGTCATCGGATTATCCGAATACGTGCGTACCTCGTACTACGTGCTTACCGATTTACAAGACATGGTTGGCTTCTAGCAAAGCACCGTGCCTACCCAATTCTCCAGAAATATTCTTACTGGAATATATAATCTATGTCAGGCGTAGTATACGTAGTATTGCGTATTGCGATCCAGTATCGAATGTCACGTGCTAGGCCTGGGGCTGGAATGTGTCTGCCCCGTACGAAGCACATGTCGGATGTCTGGCAACTAGTCTCTATTATCAGATATACACGACCTAGTCATAATATCCCGATGACTGCAGTACTTAAGAGCACTAGTACCGTATCCTACGTGACATCATCTCCACTATGACTGGAGTGATACTTCTGTCTTGACATCACACCTAATACACTACGATTCTCAATATACCTAGCAGAGGCGTACACAGAACCGGTTAAAGCCCTGGATGACCAAAACTAAAGCATACCAATTGTCACACGTATTAACGGTGCAAGTCTCAGGTTAAGACAAAATACACCTACCCTGATTTCGGACTTCCATAGACACATAGTCATACTACCAATGGAATTCCGAGGGGTCTATCCAGAGCGAAGCTGTTTTCCGTACCATCGATAAAACACAACCTCCTATTACACTTGCATGAGTATCCTATACCCAAATATATGAGAACTATGCCGTTATGATCTCACATAACACGCACAAGTGTAATACCAGTCTATTCCGCATTATCGATGTCCAGTCTCGATAATACTACGACTAGGGATATTTAATGATTAATCCTTCGTGGACTGATATTGTCTCATATCATCTCAATCCAGGAACTAATCATAAGGACCTCCTTGTAGGGGTTATTTAGGGGGTGAATCCGGTAACGCAGCGGAAGCGGTGAAAATCCAATTTTCAGATTTCAAAAATTTTTCTCGGATTAATTAAATAAACATATTTATTTAATATTCCAATAATCAAATTATGAAAATAAATTCAATAAAACAATTTTAAGTGAATTTACTGAAATACCCTTGCTTTGTATTTTTGTCCGTTTTAGTCCGAAATTGATCCAATCAATTTTGAATGATTCTAAATCATTTCTAAGATGAACTTATGATGTTCAAAACATCAAAACACCAAAGCAACCAAAATCCCCAATTTTCCTTATCTTGGCCGAATGCACCATTTGGTGCCCAAGTTGACCATTTGGTCATTTCATGCTTCAAAACTCATCCAAATGAAATCCAATCAACATGAAACTTTGCATGCATCATATACACACCCAAATTCTCAACATATATGAAAACCCCCAAATTTGGAATTAGTTAAAAACCCTAATTTTTCAATTTCCTCAAATTGGACAAATTAGACCAAATACATTAAATCAATTACTTCAATCATCATTCTTCCATCCAATCCAAGTCTCAACACAATGAAACAACTCAAGATCAAATCTAGGTCATTTAAGAGTGGGTCAATAACTCTAGATTAGCAACATGGTTTCATAAACCTTAAAAGAATCCTTACAACTACAATAGTCACAAGTTTCCTTCACCATACATGCTCAACACTTCTATCAAACTTCCACCAACAAAAACACAAAGAAATAAAGAAATAAATAATCTAAGAACATCACATGTTGAAGCCTTGAACCCAAGGAACATATTCCTCTCTAATAGTAAGTTGGAAAAACTTACTAAATTCCAAGCTATCTTTGATTTTATCTTTCTTTTCTCAAGCTTCCTTTGCCTTTCTTCAATGGAGTTTATTTTGATAAAGTGTATTAGGTTAACTTAATGAAATGAAAATGAAAACAATTTATATTAAGGCAAAAATATGCCTTGGCCGAAATTGCATATACCAAATGCAAGAAATTGTAATTTCAATTTCATTTCAATAATCATTATATCAACTTGCACAAATATCTTATAAACTACTTTATTAGATATTTATTTTGGTCAACAAATGCAACTAATGTCATTTACTTTAAATATCCTAATGTAAGATATTTATATTTTAATTAATTTAATCATTTAACAATTAAATAATTAATTAATTAATCAAATACAAATATATTAAATATATGTATAATATTTACATTAAATATTAAAAACATATATTCATTTAGGAAATAAGTCAAATAACTCATTTTGACTATTAATTAATGTGTATTTAAATTAATCAAGTATTAAATGTAAATACACAATAATCAAGGAAATGACTATCTAGTCTCTTTAGCATGTATCTTGCGTTTAACCATTAAACGACTTTATAAATAATCAATATTATTTATTTATGTTGGTCTAGTGCTCAACGAGTATGTTTCATTATTGAGACTCTCTAGGTTCAGGTATATCCGTCACAAAATTTAATTTCGTGTCCATAATCTATCCACCCGTAGATTATGATGATCACGGATAATCTCGCTAAACCATACAGGTCGAGGTCATCGCAAATGTATAATTCCTCCGTCACAGGTATCCGGATAAATCTCAGAGATATAGATGTAAACGTCAAATCTCTATCGGGATTATCCAGTCGACTATTCTATTAGCAATCTCAAAAGAATGTTTAGAACTAGCTTCTAAACTTTACCACGGGCCCATGGATTTATCTGATTGCTAATCATATGGACTACCTATGCTCTGGTACACAGAACTGACGGATCCTATCTTGATACACATAGGACACCCTGAGGATCTATCTACACCCAACGAACAGGCGGAGGTCTGATCTAAATAGATCGGTGACGTGACTGCCGTCTAAGTGTAGAAGATGTCTCATGTGCCCACAATGGCATCTCAAGTCTAAGAATCACAAGTGCTACTCAACCCAAGAAGATTCTTATTGACGCTGGTGTACCATCCATTAAGAATCTTCGGTGAGTCGTTCAGTGTTTATCCGCTATAAACACCTACACGTCTATACTAGTCTCCAAGACTAATGGTTCATTGAGAAACCATTGGAATCAAATATTCCAGTATACGACATGTACCGGTCTCAACGGGTTTACTATACTGACCAAGTAGTGTAAACCTTGACCAGGAACTGTCTGAGAATGACAACGTCATGATACATCTCAATGTCCGTTGCGACGCTTTTGCAACTGTATCATGACTAATCATTCTAGGGTCATTACGTCTTTACCATAAAGTAATATAGATTATATTATAGAAACTGCATATATTATTCATAATAATAATGTTTTACAGAAGTATTTAACAGAAATACAACCGGGAATTGGCGCTCTGAGCACCAACCCCAACACTCCTATCATTTATACATCTAGGTGATCTAATCACAAATGATAAGAGTGCAATCTCTTTGTCACATAGTTAATTTGTACAACAACACCATGATCTGTACAAATAGTGACGCTATAGGTCATAATTGTCCAACATAAATATACCTAGTCGTAGTATTATCGAGACTGGACATCGATAATACGGAATAGACTAGTATTGCACTTGTGCGCGTTATGGGAGCATAACGGCATAGTTCTCATATATTTAAGTATTGGATACTTATCCAAGTGTGATAGGAGGTTGTGTTTACCGATGGTACGGGAACAGCTTCGCTCTGGATAGACCCCTCGGAATCCCATTGGTAGTATGACTATATGTCTATGGGAATCTGAATCAGGCTAGGAGTATTTGGTCTTAACCTGAGACTTGCATCGCTAATACTTACGACAATCAGTATACTTTGGTTTGGCATGGGTCGCTTCCCGAAGATTCGCCGATGACGTATGACTCGCACTTTATTAATCTGGGATTAATTCGATGAGAGAGAAAAATTAATCTGGGATTAATTGTGGAAATATTTTATCTGGGATAAAATATTAATTAAAGAGAGAGAACGATTAATTTGGAATTAATCGAAGAATTAATATATTTGATATATTATACGAAATTGGATTTCGACGCGGAATTAAAATTAGATTTTAATTCGGGCGAACGAGTTAGTTTAGAATTAATTCGTTAGCGACGTGAATAGTGATTTTGCTAGGCATAATTACTTAATTCGTCGCAACGCAAAATTCGTTAATTTGGAATTAGCGAACCCGAGCCCGGGAGTGTTTGCAAGCGCACTCATATTTTGAATTCAAGTGTGGCCCGCAAGTCACATCAAGCATCAAATCACTAGTCAATCAATTGATGTGACAACTTGTCACTTTATTGATGTGAATAGTTGATGAGAGTGGTTAAGGCTTTAAAGCCTTGACTTTTGGTTTTTTGGAAAAGGATTTTGGTATTTGATTTTTGGAAAATCATAAACCTAATACAATTTTACATTTTCCTCTCTCTCTCTCTTTGATGGTTCACGGTTTTGGAGCCAAAATCTCTCTTCTCTCTCACGGCCACAAGGCATTTTCTTCTTCTGTTTTTCTGGTCAAAACCGAGATTAAGGAGAAGAAAAGTGGTGATTTTTGTGGAAAAAATCAAGAGTGCTAGCACACTTTAGAGTTTTGCGAAGGTGATAGGGAAACCCACCAGTGGGCAAGGAATTCACCCAAAGCTTGGACCTTGGAGGAATCACCATTGCCGAATTTGAGGAGCCCAAATTCTGCTCACTGTCGAGACTTCCAAGGAGGGAGAAAAGAATTTTTTTTCTTCACCGCATCGCCTCAACCGATCGATGTAAGTATTCTGCAACTTCCCTGATGTATTCGCACATATGTTTCATTGCTTAAAACGATCACGGTTAGACCGTAGATTTCCAACAATGGTATCAGAGCCAAGTTGAGCATGAAACTTGAACTTAGGGTTAAAATTCGGTAAATTGTATTTGAGCATGATTTGATAAAATTACTTGATTGAGTATGCTTAAATGATGTTTAATTGAAGTTTGATTGGATCAATTTCATGAAAATTGATTGGATCATTTTTTGCCCAAAAAGTTGGCTTTGCCGAATATGAATGCCCTAAATAGTCATAGTGATTTTTTTGTTTTTGATCATTGGATGAGTTGGAAAACAATTGGGTAATGTTGAATCGGATTTAATTGGATTGAATTCGAATCGGACATAAAATACCCTAATTGCCGAGACTATATGCATGTGAAATGGGTTTGATTTTTGATTAAAATGTGTTGGACATGTTTTGATGTTAATGTGCATGATTAATTAGGCTAATTGATGTTTTGGAAATGTTAATTTTGGTAATTAATTATGGATTACACTTTGAGTAATTAAATTATGAAATTGGAATTTTGGAATTTAATTATGTTGGGCTTAAATTGGATTTGGGCTTGAAAAGTTGTAATTGGGCTTAAATGGGCTTGGTTGTACCAAGATGGGTTTAGGCTAAATTGGTTGGATCCAATTGGGCCCAAAACCATATCCATAAAGTCCAATTATGACTAATGGACCTTTAATAATAATTGGGCCTAATGGGCCTAAATTGGTTTCTTGGCAAATAAGGGTGATTCCTTAAATGGGCTTTGGTAATTGGGTTTGACCCATATTGACCAAAAGTCCATGCCTTAAGAAATTAATTAAAAGTCCATTAGACTTTAATTAAATTAACATTGGATGTTAATCGGGCTTTGAGTCCCGTAACGGCTAGATTTAGAATCTAAGTCGTAAAGGTTTGTTAATAAAGTGTAATATTTAATTTGGAATTAAATAGTGAATTAGTATTAAATACAAATTGAATGGGATTTAATTTTGTAGTTCAATTTAATTCAAGAATTCGTACTTTGAGTACTTATTCGCAAAACGAGTTGGACTCGCGCAAAATCAAATCGTTGTTTGAACATTGGATGGTCATTAATTATCAGATTAATTAATTGGATTAGATTTATTGATAACATGCTTGTGTGAATACATGGTTGCGATGCATGAATAATGTATATAGGATGGATATTAGATGGGTGGGGCAATTTTGGAAATTGTTGTAATAAATTGAGAATTTATTAATTGGACCTCCGTGTCCAGCCTATTACCTCCTTACTCTGTGTATTTCTTTTCTCACCTATTCCCCTCAATGTAAATGAGGTTTCTTTAGAAGTGTTATGTAACGGGTAGAAGTAATACTTGTGCTAGCGGGAGAGAGGAAAGGAAGAGATTTGATCTAGGATCATTGTGTAAAGTATCCATCCGCATATCATTATTATTTTATTTATATGCGTCTTATTACGTGTTTAGAATGCATGTTTAAGGGTGTATGATGATGAAACCTTAACAAATATAATAAATTGGTTGCCAATTTGCACGCGAAAAACCCTCACAAAATATTAAGCATTTTTCCTTCCATTGAGTGATTCTTACTCAAGATCCAAGACTGGCATTGGTTTGTTGGCCAAAATCAAGGCCTTTATCCGTCGAGGATGTGTTTGAATCATGAAGGCTTTGTTCCATATCGGTGTCTTGTCCAAGTTGTGATTTGTTGGCCAAAGTCAAGATCACTTCTTGTCCATCGACATTGATTACGAAGCTTTCCTTGGTCAATAGGTTCCGTTTAACTGGGATCACTAAGTTTGTTATTCCAAAGCCAAGGCTTAGTTGATTCAGAGGAAAAAGGTTAGGCAATATATTGGATATATTGGCATATATAAGATATATGTTTCGGACTTGGATGTCCCCCTACTGGATCTAGGAATTTGATGGGATCCAATTGATCTTAGAGATCTACCTAGTTAATTATCATACAATTTGTTGGCCAAAGTCAAGATTGTGTGTTATTTAACGGGATCCTAGCCCACTAGGAAACAAGGTTTCCCGAATACTCGACAGAGGGTTAGAGGCTCACCGAAAAATAGTGGGAGGCAAGTATTAAATTTGCAATATTTGTTTAGTTACTTGCCATACGCGCTCATTTCAAATTTTTCGTCAAATAGATTAATATATATTAGGTGGACTAATATTTAATCGTTGTTTTAATTAAACAGTTGGACTGTATTCAAACTATTTCATTTATAGTTGATTTTATAATTGGATTATAGTAATCAATATAATTTAATTAATTAATTAAATTATAGTTGATTATATAGTTGGACTATAGTAATCATTATAATAAATAGTACCTAAAATCGTTGATTAAATAGTTGGACTATTAGAATCAAGATAAAATTGAAATATTAGTGTTTAAAACGTAATCCTGGGTGAAAATGTATTTAAACGACTTTAATTTTCAAATTGGGAATAAGACTTCAGGATTGTCCTGAAAACTAAGAAGTTACTTTATTTGATAAAATAACATCTTAGGCCTAAGCCTGGAGTTAAGCAAATAGTAGAACATAATCTTTGGAAGATTTATGTGATGATAACTTTAGTGCTTAATCCATTAAGCTTGCCAAATAGACTCCTTAATTTCTTAATCAGAACTAAGGATTAGATCCTTAAAGTATGATAATGAAATTGAAGGATCTTCATAGATCTTTGAAGTACTAAATTGCAATAGTAAACTCTTGGAGAGTTAATGGCTATTCTCAAGGAGACAAAGCCAAAATGTTTGTAATATGGCAAAAAGCGCAAGGCGCACATTATTTCGACATTCTAGAAGGCCAAGGCTTGGCCAAAGGCTTCTGGGGTGTGAAAAAAGGCTAAAGGCAAAATCATTATAATCTTCTGGGAAGATAAAGGACATATCCCAAAATGTCTGCCTAAAATGTGGCAAACGGGGACACGGAAGCGTGACTGCCGTATGGACAAGGCAGACATGAAGGAATTGAAGAGGGGCAAGGCTCCGACTTCAAATATGTTTGTCATAAATATGTTCACAACTAGTATTAAAATTGGATTTTAGATACTGGATCTGGTACACAAATATGTACTGGTGTGCAGAATCTGCTATGAGCAGGATACTGACTTAATTTGAGATTTATCTGCGAATTGAAAACGGGACGAAAGTCACTGTTTTAACCGTAGAAACCTAAGTTTAGGAACTGCCTTCGGGTGTGTACTTAAATTAGGAAACTGTTATAATGTAACTAGTTTGACTAGATAAATTATCTCTATATCAGGGTTTAATCTGTTGCGGATATACCTTAATATTCTAGAACACTAAAGTGTTCATTTTATAAAGATGATATTGAGATAAACACATTAGATGTGAATAACAGTATTTATATTTTGAATGTAAATAAATCTCAAACATATGTTATGACAAACAAATAGCTCAAACTGATTTAATCAGTTGAGACTTATGTGTGGCATTGTTGTCTGAGACACAATTAAACAAGACTCGTATATCCACACTTTCGAAGAGTGGGTACTAGGACAAATTTGATTCCAATCAAATAAAGTCTATGAATCTAGTTTATTGGTAAAGTGCCTAAAACACCTTTACTTGGTAAAAGTGCAAAATGCCACCGATCTGTTAGCCCTAGTTCATAGTGAAGCAAGTGGGCCCATGTCTAGCTAGGCTAGAGGTGGATATGAATATTTCGTGACCTTTACGGATATGGCATCGCGTTATGGTTATGTGTTTCTCTTGAAACACAAATCGGAAACTTTTAGAGTTTCGACACGAAATAGACAAACAGAATCGGCTAAAGTATTAAACCATCAAGGTTAGACCATGATGAAAATACTTAAGCAATAAGTTTCTCAAATACTTGAAAGAGTATAGTATTCTTTCAATGAGGACTCCTCCCGGAACACGTCAATTTGACGGTGTGTCCGAGCAGAGAAACCTCATTTTGTTGGACATGATAAGATTAATCATGAGTCACTCTGAGCTACCATTTCCTTCAACGGATACGCATAAACAGTGCAGAACTTATTTAGAATAAGGTTCCATGAAAATCTGTTTAACAGACTTCATATTAGATATGAACAGGAAAGAAACTGGGTTTTCTCATTCCTGAATATTTGGGTATGCTAGGCATATATTAGGATGATACCAAACTAGAACCCAAATCGGATAAGTGCCTAAGTTGTGGTTATCCTAGGGAAACCAAAGTATAGTACTTATACAACTCACTAGAGAACAATGTAATTGTTGCTCGCAATGCGGTTTTCCTGAGAGGAATACCTATATGCAGTGGTAAGTGGGAGGAAAGTAAAACTCGATGAAAATTAGAGTTATACTATTCTCGGCACTGATTCCTTAATGGAACACAAATAGTTCATCAAGGATGAAACTATACCAATAATCCTCGAATACATAAGAACCACGTAAGTCGGAGAGAGTCGGAAAACAACCTGGGGTATGGGTTTCTGATCTCACCTCATAAAGGAACACCAACTGACTACGTATGAGGAAGTGATACAAGGTATCGACTCCCTATTATGGAAAAGTGCCATAAAGTCCGAAATGGATTCCATGTATAACAGCCAAGTTTGGACACTAGTTGTTGTACCGAAAGGCATTGTGCCTATTGGTACTATATTAGTCTTCAAGGAAGACATACGTGGAAGGCAACATACCAACGTACTAAACTAGGCTTGTAGCGAAAATGTATCGTTATCAACATTGTGTCGATCACGATGAAACCTTTTACATGTTGCCATGGTAAATCCATTTGGATAATGCTTGCTAATGCTGCATGTTTTATTTATGAAATATGTCAGCTGAATGCCAAAAATCGCTTTCCGAAAAAGGAAACCTTTTGGAGGATGTTTACAACATCCTGACGGTTTTTTTGCACCAAAACTAGCAAACAAGGTTTGCAGGTTATTCGATCCATGGATGGATTGAAGCAAGCATATCGTTCTTGGAATTATCGTTTTGATGTAATCATAATGGTATATGATTTGATTCAAAATGGAAATGATTCTTGTGTATATAAGGAGGTTAGTGGGAGCGTATTGACAGTGAAAGTCCTAAGTAATAATGACATATCATTTCTTGGAAATGATATTCCCATTAAACAATCGGTGAAAGCTTGGCTTTCATGAAAAATTCTCCGTAGAATTCTTGGGAGAAACAACATTTATTCTAGGAATAAAGATCTACTGGGATAGATTTAAAGTTGTTAGCACTCTCCGAGAACTTGTACGTTGAAAAATGTACGTGACCTGGTGTCTCATACGCTTTGAGCATATGGAGTCACAATCGGGCCAATCCAAGTGATGGTCATTGGATTGATGTTAAGAACATCCGTTAGTATCTTAGAGGAACTAAGGATGATGTCTTATACTATGGATAAGGAGAACTTGAAGTGACCGGGATCACTGCTGCAAGTTTCCAAACCGATAAATAACCGACTATAAATCGTAACAACGGTACTATAAAGTTTGAATAACGGAACAGTGAGATGGAAATCTTCCGAGCAAGATATTGTTGCCTAATAAACAACAATAGTGGATTATTGCTGCAGCTGAGGCATCAATAGAAGCCTTCTGGATTGATAATAAAATCTAATTAGATTAGATATAATTCTGTTAGCGGCTGAGTTAGGCTATAGCGCAGGCTAAAGAATTAATGGTCTCATCAACGATCCATAAATATAATTCGACTATTCATCTGATTCGTTCAGATCATACATCGTGGCGATGTGATGATCGAATAAATCGCATCAGATGATAATCATGCAAATCCGCTAACGAAAGTCTTTTCTCAGTAATTTGAGCGAACCGTACATAGTTCGGGTGTAGGACACTTGAGTGACTGGCTATAGGCCAAGTGGGAGATTGTTGGACAGTTATGACCCATAGCGTCACTATTTGTACAGATCATGGTGTTTTTGTACAATGTGACAAAGGAAATTGCTCTTTTATCATTTATGATTAGATTACCAAGATGTATAAATGATAGAAGGTTCATATGATTAGTTCCGGATTGATAAGATATGAGACAGTATCAATCCATAAAGGTTTAATCATTAAATATCCCTAGTCGTAGTATTATCGAGATTGGACATCGATAATGCGGAATAGACTAGTATTACACTTGTTCGCGTTGTGAGGGCATAACGACATAGTTCTCATATATTTGGGTATAGGATACTCATGCAAGTGTAGTAGGAGGTTGTGTTTTACCGATGGTACGGAAAACAGCTTCGATCTGGATAGACCCCTCAGAATTCCATTGGTAGTATTACAATGTGTCTATGGAAGTCCGAATCAGGGTAGGTGTATTTGGTCTTAACCTGAGACTTGTACCGCTAATACTTACGACAATCAATGTACTTTGGTTTTGGTCGTCCAGGGCTTTAACAGGTTCTGTGTACGCCTCTTCTGGGT
>SKCR01037834.1:0-67945 GCA_019454045.1 Zanthoxylum bungeanum | reverse complement strand
CTCAAAAAACTGCCACAGACAGCATAGGGCATACCAAATTTTGTAAATCACTCCTTTTAATTATTCCGTTGCTATAAATATGAAGACACTTCAAGAATGCTTGGTAATCATCTGCACACAACTTCTCCTTAACTTTGTCGCAGAAAATGAACCCTTGGTCGTACATGCCTGGCTCAGTAACAAGAAATCTTAGAACAATAAAGAGACTGACATATGAAAGGCAACCAATTTGATAATTTAAGCCTAGAATTATCACAAACATAACACAAAGTGTGAGATTTTAGAACTCCAAAATGCTGGTTTACATTGACATGCCTTATCAGTTATCACCATAAATAAGCTGCACAAAAAGCTCAAGTCCCTTTTCCTCAGGTTAGAAAATTGGGAGAATATCCTTACGAAGCACATCTTGCTCAAGATTAAGTATCATTTACCCAGGCAGGGCTAACATAAATCAAAAGTGCCGATTTCTTTCATACGTCTAGGATAAGTTTTACTATTTGATAGAAATGTACATCATGAAAGAAAAGGATCAACTATTCATGGCCAACTAAACAAGTAGTGTAGCATTATATCCCCAAACCAAAAGGGGAAGTATTCAAACTAGAGAGCATCAAAACTCTTTGACAGAAAAAGCATATGAAAATCATTGACAATGACCTAAAACACTTACCAAGCACAAGAAGAATAAATATACCAAGATATTAAGGGTAACACGGGGAGAAAGATCCTTCGCCTAGACATGCTAGAAAATAAGTAATTCCAAACAACCCTATTAAACTATATGTACATAAATGTATAAAATAAAATACATCATAAGAAGTATTAAATGGCATGACTAACTCACTCTTCAAGGCATCTTTGTCATCATAAGAAGCAAAGTTAGAATTCGCTCCAAAACCTTCAACTTTCTTGGCAGACTTCTTTTTGTCCGGAAAACGATGCAAGTTGAAGTCCCTATTATTATCATGCTCAATTTCTTTATCATCTTGATCACAATTTCGCCTATCCCTGTTTTCCTTTTCTGCACGTCTCCTCTGCTCCTTCTGCATTTTTATCACTAATTTGTCATCATCCATCTCAGGACGATCAACAATAAGATCATGATCAGCATGGGAAGTAACAATCCTATCTCGCCGACGTTGCTGGAAAAATTAGATTAACTAGGTTACCAATAAGAAACTTCAGAAGAAAGAAAAAGAAAACACACATGTACAGAAAATAATGAGAGCCAAAAAAAAAAAGGGAATAGCAAATACCTTGTCCAATGCCATTTGCCTCACTGCCGGTATACCAGCACTTCGCTCATTGCCATGTTGTGTTGAATTTCGGGCAAATGGAAAACTATGAGTTAAAGATGCTGCCGAAGAATCAGGTAAAAATCTAGTGAATTCCTCAAGAAGATCTGGGTGGTCCCCAAAAAGAGAAGCAACCTGCAAAGTATTTAAAAGAAATGACCAAAAGCAATTAATTAGCAGACAAATAATAAATTTCATAAAACAAAAGATTTGGTGAATATAGAAAGCTTATAAATCATCCTAGGCAACAGAAAACTTTTAACATTTTTATACCTCACTGTAGACCTCATTAATATCCTTGTGCTCCTTCCTATACATATTCAAAATTTCCAGGAACGATTTATAGACATGTTCATCATTTTCGAAACGTTTCTGTAAAAAGGAAATCCATTAATCAAAAACCTAAAAACCAACATCTTCACGTCAAAATAGCATAACAGAGAAAATCTTTCACCTTTATCTTATTTACGAAAATAATTGCTTCTTCAAATTCAACCGTTTTCTTCGGAGGAGCCTCATCCTCGTCCATTGTTATTTCGTAACCCTTTGGCAAGAAGGTATTGAATCCAAAAATTAAGTTATTATGTCCTTTAAATAATTCCTTCACCCTTGCAATAACACCGGTGGTATCAGTTCTGCAAAAAGACAAAGTTAAAAAAACATCAACATTTGTTCCCACACAAGAACTAACGGAAGCAAAAGAATATATCAATATACCTCTGAGCCTTAAAATCTTTCATGACTTCTAGGAACATGTCATATTTTTCCCTTTGGTCTTGAAACATGTCCTTTACCTCCTTGAGATAAGTTAAGGCATCATTCGTTGTCAGTTTCTGAGAGGTAACCATTCCAACCATTATTCCTCCTCCTCCTCCTAACCCTCCGTCTCCACCTCCACCTGCCCCCCCCCCCTCCTCCTGCTGCGGCTGCAAGTTGGGAGGGTTGCTCATAGCTACACAGCCAACAAAAAGTTGCATTATCGCAAAAGGAAAAAAAACATCATTTTCCCCTCAACTACCCAACAATCCAACTACCCAAATGTTCCTGAAGATAATAGCTAACCTACTTGCTCGTGTGCACTATATTTGAAACTGAGGCACTACTATTGCACCCTATAACTTTCACACTAAACAAACCCAAACCCATTTCTTAGAACCGCACAATTCATGAGTATAATATTGCAAAAAAAAAAAAAAAAAACAACCATTAGCATATGAATTTTATATCTTTCATGATCAAATAACAGGCAAACAATCATAATTCACAAACACCATAATCAACCAAGCAAAATATACAACAAAGCTTACCATTCACCAGGAGGAGCAGAAGTTACAGGTCTCTTAAATTGTGACCCACCATATACATCGTCTTTATTCGTTTCATTTCTGAAAACAAAAACAAATATTACACAAACAACTATTTTCTTTTTTTTAACTAAAAAATTGAATTTGAATGAAAAAATTCACATGATTTGATGGCAATGGTGTAAGACAGATCTTATAAACAAACAAATAACTCAGAAGCAAGAGTTTGATCGGGTTACATAAGAGGAAATAAAATATATATTAGATATATTTATATATTTTTTTTTAATGAGGTGATGAAAAATGAGAATAGTTCAGAGGGTCTTATTAGAAGACGGTGCGAGTCCAAATCTAAGGGCTTGTTCAGTATTGTTTTTCATGGTTTTGAAAATTGGACGAACCGGCTTATGAAACCAATCGAATTGAGAATCGGCCGTAAATTTGATCCGATTAAATAATAAAAATTAATTTTGAGAAAAATCGATCAAAATCAGTAAATTAAATCGAATCAATTTAAATTTTTTAGTTTTAAAAATTAGTATTTTTTTTAATTAAATAAAATTATTTTTGAAGTATATCAATTTTGTTGATTTTTTTCGGAACGGTTCAACTGATTGAACCACTGATCCAATTCAATCATCAATCCGGTTCTAAAAATACTGTGTTTTTTTTATTTGTATTTGCACAAAATAAAAATGAAAATGGTGTTTTTTAGTTTACTATATTTTGGATTTGAGTACGTGTTTTGATATCGTGTATATTAAATATGAAAATAATAATACATGTTAGTACTATTTTTAGGAACGAAAATTTACAAAATTGATCCATTAATTTTTCTCATTCTCAAAAATTACCCTAATTTTGAAAATATATTTTTATTGATCAAAGATAAAATTTTCAGACCAAATTGTCCCTATAAGTTGAATTATAAAACTTAAACCTTCAACACAATTCAAGATCAAATCACTATATAATTTTGTTATTTTTTCGATAATTTATGATATATTCATTAAGAACATTATTATAAAAAAACGTAATAATCTGTCATTAATATGATGAAATAGACCAAAAATTAAAATTAATAAATCATATGAAATATCATAACAATAAAATCAACTAATAAAATTATCATTAACCATAAAAATCATGTAGTTGTTGATTTGATTTTTTCTCTTGGAGAAAAAAGAGAGGAAATGATCGGTTATTGTTTAATAATGGATAATTTGGGAAGAAATGATTGTATTTGATCATTAAACTTATTTATCAAAATGTGGGTTAATTTTGAGAATGAAAAAGAAAATGGATCAATTTCATAAATTTCCTTTTCAGAAATAAATTTTACTAAACATATAATTCATATTTTTGATTAATATAAAATTGGTTTATTTGATCTTCTTAACAAAATAAATAATTTTATATTAAATTATTGTTAAAAATAAGTAAATATATACACACATAAGCATAAATTGTTAGCATTGTAGTAATGAAATTAAAAAAATAAGTATAATAAATTCTGCATATTAGCATTAATTAAAAAAAAAAAGTCTTTTAAAGGTTAATAAAAATTAATTATGTGATTAAAATAATGAATCCAAACAAGCAAAAATAAACGATATAAATTTTGTGATTTAACATGAATTAATTAAAATTATAAGCAATGGGTTATGTGGATCATGCAAAAATAAACGGAACTCGTAAATTTTTTTCCTTGTGTTTTTCCTTTGTTGCATTCGCTCTTGCAATGGGCTCTTTTGGATATGCATAATATAAAATCTCGAATTTTAATCGAAATTCAAAATTTTATATTATTTAATATAGAATTTGAGATCTTAATCGAGATTCAATACTCCAAATCATTTAGTCTAAAATTTAAGATGTTTTTTTTTTTTTTTTTGACTCAAAAAATAATACGAAATTTGCTATCAATTTTTTTTTGGAATACATATTCAGAATGAGACCAAAATTTACGTATTTCAACTCATCTCACCATATTAATCTCTATTTTCCAACAAGAGTTCTTCATTTTGTGGCAATTTGTATGTAATTAAGACACTTTTTTTTTTAAAATTAATTTTTAAAATAAGATGTATATATTCTTAATCAAAATGAATTAAGATGTTTTTCTGACCTATGTTTGTAAATAATTTCATTCCTATTCGGATCCAACAACTAGTAAAGTCAGAAATGAATATTATATGAGAGTCAAATTATTATTTTTTTAATTGTTTTTTTTTTGAGAAATTCACCATTTTTTTTGGAAACGTTATAACCCTCATCGTCAAAACACCCAATCCGGACTTAAGTGGAACAAGTAAAACTTTCGACTGCCCGAAACTCTTATAAGAAATACACCAACTGAACTCTTTTTTTTTTTTTTTGGAATTGTTGAAAATCTTGCCGTCAAACCACCTTCATGCCTAAGCGGACCCCGATTGTCCCAGTCTCTTATAAGAAACACACTTCCTGAATTCAAACTCAATTTCTCAAAATGAGATTCTGGATCCTACATCAGTGGCACGCCCATTGAGGATAAGTGGACTCACCATGTACATGCTAAATAGACAAATGTACATGGAAAAATTAATGTCGCAAAAAATAAAATTAAAATGGAATAAGATAAGAATTGGTAACATTTAGTTTTTAATTTTATCCATTCAATTACTCGAGTTTGTCTAAATTATACCAGTACACTGGCATTTAAGTGTATATAATTCAAAATCATTCATTTGGGGTGCATGATTGAGAAGCATTTGAAGAGTAAAATCGATAGAAAATCTAAGTGTTTACAAGTTTTAATACCATATATTAAGGGCGGAGATATGATTTTATTATAAGAGTATTTAAGATTTATTTATTTTTTATATATTTTTTATCAATTAAATATTTTATTATTATTATTTTAAAAGGAAAAAAAAAAAAAGGTCAAAGCCCAATAAAGTACAGTTTGTTTTTTAATTGTAATGGTTTTTTTAAGTCTATATTCTAGATTTGCCTCAACATAAAGATATTAAGTGTAACAAAAAGTACAATACATTACATAGCTAGATTTGCTTTCAAACTCAAAACTTGCCATCTGCTGCCAACATAAACAGAGTCATCTTTCGGGCATATATGCCATCTCTTTTACAGCAGGCGGCCCCCACAGCAGGCGGGTCTCACCTGCTGTGAGAGAGATGACATATACGCCCGACACATAATATAATTTTCGAGTTCCTTCGGCCTCCAAAGTAAAACAGAAGGTTAAGAAACCCCGTGTTTATAAAATTGAATCGAAAAGGCTGATTGAACCGATTGAATCAAGAATCAATTGTGAATTCGGTTTGGTTAAATATTAAAAATCGGACCTCTATAAAAAAGGTTAAAATTAATCAAAACCGGTAAATCGATAAATTTTTTTTAAAACTAAAACTAAAAATTTAATATTTTATGATTTTTAATTAATTAAAATTATTTATGATGTCATCTGATTTTACCTGTTCAACTGGTCAAATTAATGACCCATTAAATCTTTTAAATTATCAGATTAATTATCGATCTAGTTCTTAAAATACGGAAGAAAACAAATAAAACAAGACAATGAAAGTGTTTTTTTATCTGAAAAGGAATTTTGTTAATTTTTTCCGTTTAAAAAAAAATAGAAAATAAGAACAACATAGGATTATTTAAGCATTCTTATTAATTAAAAAAAAAAAAAGAAAGAAAAAAAACCTAGATTAGTAGTAAGTAGGAAGCTAAGCTCCTATGGATTACTGGGCCAACAGGATTGTTTCACACACTGTTTCGGTGGGCGTTCTTGGGCTTTGTTTAGCATTATCAGGATTGAGATTGGACATAGAATAGCCTGAAAATGAAATTTATAAAACAAAAATAAAATAAAATTACCCATTTACCTAAATGAACAACAATATTTGCTATTTACATTTCCACCCCCAGTCTCTGAAGTTTCTCCGAAATACACACCAAACTTAGTGTGAAATTCGAAGATCTGAAGTCAAAACTTCGGATCTTCGAAATTTTTTGTTTAATTTTTTTTTATTCAATACTTCGAATTTTTTAAAGTTTTGATTCGGATCTCCGAAATTTGACAAAAAATATCTATAAAATCGGACATTTCTATTTATTCTCACTACAAAAACATGCTGACCGTAACACTACGCTGACGCATCAGGGATCGACCTGCCCCGTAAGGTCGCGGGGTTCGACCTTATTGAAAAACATGACTAAAAAGTATGTCTTCTGGAGGTAAATCTTGATTTTCTAGCTATAAGAGTACGCAAATGATTGATTAAATATAACATTCTTCATATCATAATTCTCAAGTATAGATTCAACAAGTGTTGTATTACATCTCTAAATTTTTTGGTGTATCATAGAGTAGATTTGCTTGCAACCCTTACAACACACCATGTGAGCAAATATTGCTTTAAGAAAATGTCATACGCTTCAAAAACTAAATTTCTCACTGCAAGTTCCCCAACAATTGTTTATGTTCCAATTGTTTTCTTGTGGTCCTCAATCATTAGACAAGAACCAGAACCCTATACCCATAGTCGGTTCTTGTCATAAACGGTTTAGGAGGTCTGCCAACTGTCCTTAATTTTTTTTTGATTATCTAAAAATAATTAATGAGCCGAGGTCTCAATATTTTTTTTGTTATAATATTTTACTATGATCAGGTATCTAAAAATATAAAAATCGTCTTTAGTCCCGAAGACACCAGGCCTTCCCTGCCTATACCGCCTACCATTGCCTTATATAATTATATTACATCACATTGAAAGAGAAGAATAATTATTTCTTATTTTTTTTTTCTTTTTAATGAAAAATAAATAAGACCAACAAATTCGCATGATCTAATAATTTATATTAAGGCTATGCTTGCTTTACATATTCTCCTTCCATGATTAGGCATGGCAATCAGACCCGGACCCGGCCCGAGTCTGCATTGACCCGGGTCCGGGTCTACCCGGATCCCCCAGGAAAAAATGCGGATCCGGTTGCGAATTTCCCAGACCCGCACTGTCCCGGGTCCGGATGCGGGTCTGGGAAATTCCGGATCCGGGTTACCCGGGACCCGGTTTTGTTATAAAAAAAAAGAAAAAAAAACCGTAAGTCATCTAAATGACTAAATCCCTAACCCTAATTCCATTTCCTCTAATCTCTAAACCTCCTCACCTCAGTCCTCACTCATCACGCACGCACATAGGCGGCCTTCTCGCACTATTACTATGTAATATGTATTAACAATATCACAAAAATCAATAAACAAACTACAAATTGAAATTCAACACAAGTACACAACTTCAAGTCATCGGGATCAATCGCCATTCTTCAAGTCATCAAGATCAATCATTCTTTATAGTGTTCCTACTTATTGTTTCAATTGTTGACGAACAAATAATTAATGCTTCACAAATGATCGATCCTAATGACTTGAAGAATGGCGATTGATCCCGATGACTTGAAGTTGTGTACTTGTGTTGAATTTCAATTTGTAGTTTGTTTATTGATTTTTGTGATATTGTTAATACATATTACATAGTAATAGTATAGTATTGAATTTGATTATTTGAATAAAAAAAAATTTGCGGATCCCGGGTCGATTCCGGGTATACCCGGGTCCATTCCGGGTATACCCGGAACCGGACCCGGATGTCTTTTTCCGGGTCCGGATGCGGACCCGGATCCAAAAAAGAAGTTGCGGATCCGGGTCCGGGTCCGTACGGTCCCGGATCCGGATCCGGAAATTGCCATCCCTATCTATGATTGAAGAATTAAGAATTTATTATATATACTAAGGCTAGTGTTGCTTTCAAAGAATTTATTATATATACTAAGGCTAGAGTTGCTTTCAACTCATACCTTATTGTCAAAATCCCACTTTAACTTAAAAGAATCCATATAAATTTATCATTTGAGGCGAAATTTTTTTAGCAAAATCTTGAAAATAATCATATTATTTATTTGGAAAATAAGAAAGTTCAAAGTAATTATTCATTAAAATATAATAATTTAATAATTTTAATAATTCTATAAAATAATTAACTAACCAATTATGAAAATTTTGTTATTTTTTTCCATAAAAATCAATAATAATTTTATAATACCATTAAATATATAATTTTATGACACCTTATATTTACTGCGAGGTCTTAAGCGACGGTCTAAATTAACTAAGGGTCACGCCACCTATAAACTATAACATTAAATAACGGATCAATATGATGAATAAAATGCTATCCCAAATCTAGAATAATATCAAGTTTAATACAGATACTATTATCCATGCGACTTTTAAGCCATAACTGCTATGAAATGGAAGTTCTAGCAATATGATAGAAATTGATTTTGTTTAGTGAATATGATTCTAAATTTTATTGTTTTGAAAAAAAAATTTATTTATGGATAATAGATTCAAAATAAAAGTGCCAATGTGCCATCTATGCTGTTGGAAAAATGCTATCTAGTAAGCATTTTGAGGTACAATTTAAGCATGGTCCACTTCGTGTTGGTGGTTATTTTTGAGTGATTCGAATACTCCTCCGTGAGTAGTTCGGAATGATATATTCATATGCTTAAAATGATGCTTGGGTGAATGAGAAATTATTGCTCAAAATTCACCCATTGGTGTTGGAAAATAAAGAGAAATTAGCTTGTCACACATGGGAAAGTTGATAAAGGAAAATTGTGTTTATATATGATTGCTCATATGTAGATGTGAGCCATGTCGATTATGCTGTGGAAAAACCAGAAAAATTCAGTGGTTAGAATTTCAAAAGGTGGCAATAGAAAAAGTTTTTCTACTTGACCATATTGAACTTGCAAGGTTCCTAAGGGAAGATGCTCATGTACCCAAAGAGGGTGAGATTGATATTCAAGTGATTAGTGCCATCGATGCTTGGAAATATTCTGAATTCCTATGTAGGAATTATGTGCTGAATGGGCTGAGTGATTCCTTGTACAGTGTGTACGCCGGAATGAAAACACTTGTTGTGATATTTTTATATCGTACCGCAAGTGTACGGTGTCAAGTTTTAGTATAAATCAGTGAAAGAGTGTCGAACCCACAGGGATTGCGTTAACTCGCATTAAGTACTACAATTGATAATCCTAACTTTATTTAGAAAATAAATAATAAAGATTTTATAAATAAATAAATATAAAAATAATAAAATAGGAGGAACTAATACGATAAAGATTCTGGATCCTGATTTCACCTAGCTGTCATCTATGTATTTGTTATGCCAATTACCATTGTTCGGTTATATTGTTTATAAGTCAAGACTCCGAAATTATCCACTCCCTCTCTCGAGTGCCGAGTGAAAATATCATTAACTACAGACTTCGATATCTCTATAAAAATCCAATAATTAATAACTCATTACGCTTTGTGATTCTCTGTTAACGACTTCAAAGGACTACAAATTCTCTCGAACTCTATAAAACCCTAGGTCATATTCTTTAGATCTATTCAAAATCCCCTCTCTCGAGTGATAGATTCTAAACATTCATCATCATATTTATGGCCAACAAACATAAAGCATTAAACTCAAAAGAATATAAATAAATCAACAAAACTTCATCACAAAATTAATAATCAATTACAAGGTTCAAGCATCGATTACAATCATTCTCCAAAATTAAAGGAGTAAATTCATGACAAAAGATAAAACATTGAATAATCAAGCCACGAATCTAATGGAAATCATTAGAGTTATAAGAAAGAAATAAGAAGATAAAACCCGAATTGAATCTCTTCCTCTCCGGATGTTACAGCCTTTGTCTCCTCTTGTCGCTCTTCCATCCTCTCCTTGGATCTCTAAAAATATGTATTTCGTGTTTTACGCAGTGTATTAGCCTCCCCTTGAGTGTTGGATGTAATGTTATATTTATAGTTGAGGCTGGGAGTCTTTGGGTAGCATTAGGATTATTAAAAACCCTAAAAAATAAATCCTGAAGCGTGTAGGTTTCTTGTCTTCCGCAGCGCCGTGGCTTTGCAAGTAAGCGCCTGGGCGCTGAACTCTCGGGAAATTGTATGGACATTATGTAGACTTGAGGCGCCATGGCGCCATGTATTGTTGGAATTAAAGGCACCAAGGCGCCACCTTCTTTAATAAACCAACTTTTTGCTATTCACGTGCATGCCTTTTTGTCCTATTCTTCATTCTCTTCTCTTTTTTTCTTGACACCTCACGCCACTGGTCCCACTTGTTTTCTTCCTCTTTGTTTTTAGATTTGGTCAAACAATCAACAACAATTTCCTAAGCTATGGCCCACGTGTGCATTTTGGTCAAATATAGTGGCTTCTCTTTCTTTCACGTCATTCCCTTCAGTTCTGGGCGCTGCGGCGCTAAGCCTTAGGCGCTGCAGCTCTAGTGCACACATTTGTATAGATCTCCTCGAGTATATGCAAATCGATATATTATGGGTCTCGTAACTCTTTTTAGATCAAAAGTTATAGCCTTTTTAAATTCAGTGCGCAACTGATGCTAATTTATACTGCTTCTTGAGTCTGATGTTCCCAATGTTGGATAATATGACCCATAGCGTCACTATTTGCACAGATCATTGTGTTGCTGTAGCAAATTAACTATGTAACAAGGAAATTGCACTCTCATCATTTGTGATTAGATCACCTTAGATATATAAATGAAGAGAGGTCCCTATGATTAGTTCCTGGATTGAGATGATATGAGACAGTATCAGTCCACGAAGGATTAATCATTAAATATCCCTAGTCGTAGTATTATCGAGACTGGACATCGATAATGCGGAATAGGCTAGTATTGCACTTGTGCGCGTTGTGAGGGCACAACGGCATAGTTCTCATATATATAAGTGTTGGAGACTTATGCAAGTGCGATAGGAGGTCGTGTTTCACCGATGGTACGGGAAACAGCTTCGCTCTGGATAGACCCCTTCGGAATCCCATTGGTATTATGACTAGGTGTCTATGAGAGGCCGAAATCAAGGTAGGTGTGTATAGTCTTAACCTGAGACTTGCATCGCTAATACTTACGATAATCGATAAACTTTGGTTTTGGTGGTTGGGGGCTTTGACCGGTTCTGTGTCTACCACTTCTGGGTTTATCAGAGAGTCGTAGAGTATTAGGTGTGATGTCGAGACAGAAGTATCACTCCAGTCATAATGGAGATGATGTCACGCAGGATACGGTATCAGTGCTCTTAAGTGATGCGCATCCAATCGTGATATTATGACCAGGTCATGAATATCCGATTATAGAGACTAGTTACCAGACATCCGATATGTGTTTCGGACGGGGTAGACACTTATCCAGCCCCAGCCCTAACACGTGACTATCCGATACTGGGCCGATATGCACAATACGATTGTATACTACGCTTGATATAGATCTAAATATTCTTAATTGGATATGTCCGGAGAATTGGGTAGACTTGGTACTTTGCTAGGAATCGACCTTGTCTCGTAAATCGGTAGAACGTAGTACTTGGTACGTACGTGATTCGGATACTCCGACGACCGTATTTACTGCCAAATTATCCGGAGATCTCATGGGTCGCTTCCCGATAATCCACCGATGACGCACAACTCGCACTCTTGAATAATCTGGGATTATATAGAAGAGAGAGAAAATTAATCTAGGATTAATTACGGAGATATTTTATCTAGGATAAAATATCGTCGAGAGAGAGATAACGATTAATTTGGAATTAATCGGT
This sequence comes from Zanthoxylum bungeanum, assembly GCA_019454045.1. NCBI lineage: Eukaryota > Viridiplantae > Streptophyta > Magnoliopsida > Sapindales > Rutaceae > Zanthoxylum > Zanthoxylum bungeanum. The sequence goes on along the minus strand of SKCR01037834.1, from coordinate 55,641 downwards.
AAATTAATATATTCGATATATTAAACGAAATTAGATTTCGACGCAGAATTAAAATTAGATTTTAATTCGGGCGAACGAATTAATTTAGAATTAATTTGTTAGCGACGTGAATAGTGAATTCGCTAGGCGTAATCACTTAATTACGACGCGACGGAAAAATCGTTAATTTGGAATTAGCGAACCCGAGCCCGAGTGTGATTGCGAGCGCATTCGTATTTCGAATTCGAGTGCGGCGACGCAAGTCACATCAAGCGTCAAATCTAACGTCAAGTCATTCATCACATCAAGCATCAAATCAAGCGTCACTTTGAGTGATGTGACATTTGATTGATTGATGTGAGTGATTGATTGATGGAAAAGACATGACACTTGACATAAAGTTGACATGACTTAAAGTGACATGTGAATAGTGTTTGGCTTTTAATGGTTTGACTTTTAAAAGGCAAATGAAATGCAAATGCAAGGGAAATTAAGTTAATTTCACAACAAGTATATAAGATACACTTGATGCATTTCATTTTAATTTAACACACAAATCTCTTCTCTCTCATTTCTCTCTTCTAGCTCACGCCCAACTGAAAAATGTTACTGGTTTTGGAAGCCAAAAACCGTGAGCCATAGGGAAGCAAGGGTGGGTTTTTGTGGCAAAAATTCATGTGCTAGCACACATACGAGTCTTGCGAAGGTGGTAGGGAGGTTCACCCATGAGCCGGGATCCGTCGGACGAGGCTTGGAGCTCCGTTCTTCAACCCAAAAACTGAAAAACGTGGACAGTGGACTGCCAGCAGTTTGCGCCCATGGCAGTGAGTTTTGTTGCTTCGTTTGTCTCCAAATCGACTCAACCGATCGATGTGAGTATTCCGCTACCTCCGTTGATGTATTCACTCATGTTTTCATGCTTTGATTTGATCTTGGGACCTTAGAAAAACTCAACACCCAATGGGTCCCGAAACACACATAATTGATCCATTCTTCATGTTCTAATGCTCCCTACAAATAAAATATAAAATAAACTATAAATGATATTAAATAATATAGAAACTAACAAAATAATAACCTAAGAGTACAAGAATAAGTGGGTATAAACCACACTTATCAGTGGCAATAGAAAAAGTTTTTCTACTTGACCATATTGAACTTGCAAGGTTCCTAAGGGAAGATGCTCATGTACCCAAAGAGGGTGAGATTGATATTCAAGTGATTAGTGCCATCGATGCTTGGAAATATTCTGAATTCCTATGTAGGAATTATGTGCTGAATGGGCTGAGTGATTCCTTGTACAGTGTGTATGCCGGAATGAAAACAGCTAAGGAGCTTTGGGAATCCTTAGATCAAAAATATAAAACTGAGGACGTCGGTACTAAAAAATTTATTGTAGGCCGTTTCCTAGATTTTAAGATGGTTGACTCCAAAACTGTATTAAGTCAAGTATAAGAATTACAGATTATTCTAGTAGAAATTCATGCCGATGGGATGATTTTAAGTGAAACCTTCCAAGTAGCCTCGATAATTGAAAAACTACCTTCTGGCTGGAAAGATTTCAATAATTATCTAAAGTATAAGCGAAAAGGAATGAACATTGAAGACTTGGTTCTTAAGCTTGGAATTGAGGAAGATAATAGAGTATCTGACAAGAGAGGGAAAACTCATGAGGCCAAAGCAAATATTTTTGAACATGACCATAAGAACAAGAACCTCAAGAACAAAGGGTCAAAGATGGGCCATAATAAGGAGTTTCCAAGAAATCTAAATTTCAAAGAAGATGCTTCAACTGTGACAAAATGGGTCACAATTCTTCTGAATGCAGACTGCCGAAGAAGAAAAAGAATCAAGAGGCTAATGTGATGGAAAACATGACTCAAGATGTTTCAGATATTAACCTTTCAGTTGTGGTTTCTGAGGTGAATCTGGTGGGTTCTAACCCAAGAGAGTGGTGGATTGACACTGGTGCCACTCGACATGTGTGCTCAGACAAGAGTATGTTCTCTTCATTTGAGCCTGCTGGTAATGGGGAAAAAATATACATGGAAAATTCAACAACATCTGAGATTGAAGGTCAAGGAAAGGTAATTCTGAAGATGACCTCTGGGAAAGAGTTGACTTTGCACAACGTTCTGTATGTACCAGAAATACGGAAGAATCTTGTGTCTGGATCGCTTCTGAACAAGCATGGATTCCGGATGGTGTTCGAGTCTGATAAAGTAGTTTTGACTAAAAATGGCATGTATGTGGGAAAAAAAAGGTATGTAACTGATGGGCTCTTTAAGCTCAATGTAATGGTTGTCAAACCCAAGAATTTCAATAAATCTAGTTCTTCTGCTTATATTGTTGAGTACTCTGATCTATGACATGGTAGATTAGAACATGTTAATTTCAATTCATTGCAGAAATTAATTAACATGAATCATATTCCCAATTTTAAAATTGATAACAAACATAAGTGTAATACTTGTGTTGAGGCAAAACTAACTAGATCATCATTTTAAAGTATTAAAAGAAACTCTGAACCACTTGATCTAATTCATACCGATGTATGTGATTTTAATTCAATACAATCAAGAGGCGGTAATAAATATTTTATTACCTTTATTCATGATTGCATAAGATTTTGCTATGTGTATTTGATGAAAAGCAAGGACGAAGCTATAGAGAAATTTATTCTCTATAAGAATGAAGTTGAGAACCAACTAAATAAAAGAATTAAGGGGTTAAGAAGTGATCGTGGTGGTGAGTATGTTTTTCCTTTTGAGTCACTTTGTGAGCAAAATGGAATTATACATCAAACCACCGCTCCTTATTCACCTCAATCCAATGGGATTGCAGAACGGAAGAATCGTACCTTGAAAGAAATGATGAATGCTATGTTAATCAGCTCTGGATTACCTCAGAATATATGGGGAGATGCTGTTTTATCAGCTAATTACCTTTTAAATAAGGTACCACGGAAAGAAGCAGAGAAAATTCCTTATGAATTGTGGAAATGAAGAGTACATTCCTATAAATTTCTACGATTGTGGGGGTGTCTTGCCAAAGTAGTCATTCCTCCACCTAAGAAGGTGAAGATATGATCAAAAACTGTTGATTGTATTTTCATAGGATATGCACATAACAGTAATTCTTATCGATTTCTTGTGCATGAGTCTAATATACCAGATATTCATAAAAATACGATAATGGAGTCGAGGAATGCATACTTTTTCAAATACGTTTTTCCTTGTAAAACTAATTCGAATTCAAATATGCACAAACAGGCACATGAGACTATCACTGAAGATAGTTAAGACCAAGAACACATAAATATTCCAGAGGATTAACAAGATGTTGAACTTGAACCAAGACGTAGCAAAAGAGCTAGAATGGAAAAATCATTTGGTCCAGATTTTCTGACATTTTTGCTAGAAAATGATCCTCAAAGCTATAACGAAGCTGTAAGGTCAGCTGATGGTGCTTTGTGGAAAGATGCCATCAATAGTGAAATTGAATATGTTTTACAAAATCACACATGGGAGTTAGTGGATCTTCCTCCACGGTGTAAACATTTAGGGTCCAAGTGGATTTTCAAAAAGAAAATGAAGGCAGATGGATCAATTGACAACTACAAAGCAAGACTTGTAATTAAAGGCTACAGACAATGTGAAAGTCTTGATTACTTTGACACTTACTCTCCTGTAACGAGGATAAATTCCATAAGGATGATAGTAGCAATTGTAGCTTTGCGCAATCTTGAGGTACATCAGATGGATGTGAAAACAGCCTTTCTAAATGGAGATTTAGATGAAGAAATCTATATGGAACAGCCTGAAGGCTTTATAGCTCCAAGACAAGAAAAGAAAGTCCACAAGTTAGTAAAATCCTTGTATGGATTGAAACAAGCTCCAAAATAGTGGCATAAAAAGTTTGACGACATCTTGCTGGTAAATGGTTTTAAAATCAATGAATATCATAATTATATTTATGTCAGAGAGACATAAGTTGGCTATATTTCAATATGTCTCTACGTTGATGACATATTGATTGTCGAGAGTGATGTTAAAATGGTAAGAATATGCTGAAATCTAAGTTTGACATGAAAGACATGGATCTAGCAGATGTCATTCTGGGAATAAAGATCTCGAGAAGTCCAGATGGACTTATTCTTGATCAGTCGCACTATGTGGATAAAATTGTTGGTAAATTCAACAATAATGATTCTGCTGTGGCTAGAACTCCTTTAGATGTGAGTCTACATCTATCAAAGAATAGAGGAGATGGTATATCTCAAGTAGAATACTCTAGAGTGATCGGGAGTCTGATGTATTTATAGAGTTGTACAAGGCCTGATATAGCCTGTACAGTAAATAAGCTCAACAAATATACGAGTAATCCATGGGTTGTTCACTGGAAAGCAATAGTGAGAATACTCAGGTACCTACGTTTTACTCGTAATTATGGATTGCACTATCATCGATATCCAACCATAATCGAAGGATACAGTGATGCAAACTGGATATATGATATGAAAGACTCAAAGTCTACCAGTGGCTATGTATTTACACTAGCAGATGCAACTATATCATGGAAATCCTCCAAACAGACTGTGATAGCCAGATCTAACATGGAATTAGAATTCATTGCATTAGATTAGTGTGCTGAAGAAGCAGAATGGCTGCGAAATTTTCTAGAGGATATTCCAAGTTAGCCTAAGCCAGTGCCAGTAATTTGCATTCATTACGATAGTCAATCTGAAATTGGAAGAGCACATAACAATATGTATAATGGTAAGTCAAGACTTAATCATCGTAGACACAATACCGTTAGACAATTACTCTCTACTGGAGTTATTTCGATTGACTATGTAAAGTCAAAGGATAACATTACAGATCCGCTAACCAAAGGGTTAAACAGAGAGTTAGTTGTGAAATCATCGAGGGAAATGAGACTAAAGCCCATTAGATAAATGTTTATTACAAAGGAAAATCCAACATTGTTGACTGGAGATCCCAAGATTTAGGTTTAATGGGACAACCTACTCGTAAAAGATATAATTGGTTCACTGTGGGGGGGTTACCCTTTAGTCTATTCCTATGGTGAAATGAAACAATGATGCTCATATGGAAAGAGGTTAAGCAAAGGCTTTTAATGTTTCTTATGCATCGGGAATCCGAGCAGTGTAATACGAGCTACTCTTAAATAAGAAATCACCTATGTGAGAGAGAAGTGAGGCCGCTTCAAAGGGAATTGTACGGGGCTCAATTCTTAGTAACTCTTGCAGAACCAGGTAGATGTTCATGACCAAAATGAACATAATAATGAGAACTCAGATGTGTTAGGTAAAATATCTGTGTGATATATGTTTTCATTTACATAAACGGCAATACAGTTCAATGACATCGTGTCCACTGTCAGCTAGTAAATGAGATATATTTTCACAAGGGAAGGTTCAAAGGCTTAGGCCTATATATCCTATGCAGGTGTTGAACCGTTGAACTCTTAAAGGTCAAAATAAAATGTTTCTATAAAATAATTTTATTTGAAGTTTTTTTGGCCAATTTCATTCATGTGGGGGATTGTTGGAAAAATGTTCTCTAGTAAGCATTTTGAGGTACAATTTTAAGCATAGTCTACTTCATGTTAGTGGTTGTTTTTGAGTGATTTAGATATCCTCTGTGAGTAGTTCGGAATGGTATATTCATATGCTTAAAATGGTGCTTGGGTGAATGAGAAATTATTACTCGAAGTTCACCCATTGGTGTTGGAAAATAAAGAGAAATTAGTTTGTCCCACATGGGAAAGCTAATAAAGGAAAATTGTGTTTATATATGATTGCTTATATATAGATGAGTAAGTGTTATAAGGATAGAGGCACTCTCTACGTGCGCGCGCAGGGGGTGCAAATCAAAATCTGATTAGGCCTGACTCGTGTGCACCCGCACGTCCTGCGTACACAAATGCCGGACCAAATTATACGGGATCGACCCAGTCAATTTTTGTAAGCCTCTTTATTTTTTTTCCAAGCCTTTTGAAGTTCCATAACAGTTAAATTAATTCTACTAATTAACTTGGTGGTTACTTCAAATGAAAGACCTCCCACTAATGTGATTTAATTGACATGTTTATTTTCTTTTAATATGGGTAGTGTTTTTCGTTTTTGTTAGAGAAGACAAAACAAAATTTTTTAGGGTTTCTTTGCTGTTTTTGTTGAGAGAGTTCGAACACTTCGTGATTCATTTGAAGGCTATTTTGGTGGTGCTCATTTTCATTTATTTCCGTTGCATCATGGGAAACAAACGTCTCGCGTTCTACTATACCATTCAGTAGGGGACGAATTTGTTTTAAGGAGATTGTTGCTGCATCAACAAATCTCGAAATCCTCATTGTTTTCTTCTTGCTGGTTCTGTACTGCATTCCATTTCCTATCACTGGTTCGTTGCTGCACCGCCGTCTTTTACTGTCCAGAAACTTTTTTACTTTTATTATTCTTGTTGTATTTATTATGCCAATCGTGTTCTGTGTTTACTGTTTGTTCAGATTCCTTGTTAGAACACAGTAACCAAATATTTTATAATATATGCTTCACAAGCATAGAGTTAATTATTCACATTTTTATATAGTCACCGCTCGGGAACAAGAATTTTAGGGGTGCTCATTCTGATAAAGTATGGAAGTTGCAAAATTAATTAAATAAATGAGACTCAATTTCAAGAATTTTTATTTTTTATTTTTTAAAGCTTAAGCATCAAAGTTCAAAGATGCTGTTGTAATTTATGGTTTTAATTTTTAACAATTTTGGATGAACTTTTAGTGTATACAAGAATAGAAATTACTATGTCAATGTAAAGTTGATATAACTTTGAAAGGTAAAGTTCATATTTCGAGTAGATGTTCTACGCTGATGTGTTGAGGATCGACCTGCCTGATCATGTCGTAATGGGTCGAGCGGGCAACGTCCCCGTGGGAGTGCGGGGCAACGCCTCTGTCCAAAATGAAAAATGAATTTGTATTAGTGTTTGGAAAACTATAAAATATACATGAACAAAAATGAAAAGACATATTTCTTTGATGAAAAGTCATATATTTTGAAAGATCAACTGCCTTATTCATTCATATATGTGTGTCATATTTGGACGAAATTGATAAGTACAAAGTTCTCAAACAAGTATTCAAGTAGTGTTGACTTATATACTTAATTTGTTTGATTATATCTTGAAATAAATTTGATTCAATCTCCATCAACACAAAATAGGAGCAAATATTACTCTAAAAAATATTATACACGCCTCCAAATTAGATTTAACAACAACATCTACCTCAACACTCACAACTATGAACTTTGAAGATCAATCAAAATTAATGAACTGTCAAGATATCTTATTTCACTTTGTTCCCGCTTTTTTTTTCAAAAAATTAATAAAAATCTCATCGTCAAACCACCGTTAAATAACTATCTCAAACAAAAATACATGTTAAAATTTCGTAAATCGTAACTGCATTAATCTCATTCTTTTATCATACATTTACACATAATAAAGATAAAACTCTTCTTATATTACAAAGAAAAGTAAAAACTCTTGCTATTAAAATCTTAATTGAGAGTCGTGTGAGTAGCATTTTGGGCCTGTGGTGTCTTTTGGAGGCTGACCAATGAGTAGTAAGCTCCTGTGTGTCCCTTGCCAACAAATATTGATGGGTTCCTTTCTCCACCACGTGTCCTTTATCTAACACAGCAATGATATCACAATCTAAGTTGGTATGATTTGATATCTCGTCTGTCAGTTTTTACAACACCCTTTATGGGATCATAAAAACGTTTGATCAAACCAATGATTGTTGATTTTCCTGACCCACTTTGTCCGACCAATGCTGTTGATTTTTCGATTCAATTTTGATCAAAAAACCTTTGAAGATCATCACATCTAGTCTAGCAGGATAAGCAAAATGGACATTCTGAAGTTCATTATGGTGAACGTATTGTCTATTCTTGTTGATTTGGCTCTGGTCCTCCTCCATAAGGTGAACTTGTGGTTCCAGAAATGTTTACAACTTGCGCGCTAAGTGTTTCCAGGCACTTGCACATCTGGTCCAGCTTAGTTTGCACTGCTGAGTTGGCTCCAACTTCATAAATTCCTGCAATTCGTTGAATCATGCTTCTTTTTTATTGGCCACAAGGAATTATTGTTAGCCATTTCTTCGATTAAGTCACATGCTTGATCTTCTCATTTTTCCATCAAAGCTCCTCAAACAGCAACATCAATTTTGGTTCTCATCAGTCCAGAAAGTCCATTATAGAATGTTTGGACTTGAAGCCATTTTGGAATCTCATGGTAAGGACATTTCCGGAGCAATTCTTTGTACCTTTCCCAAGCTTTGTAGAGAGTTTCCGAGTCATGTTGTACAAAGGATGTGATGTCATTCCTCAGTTTTATTGTTCTGGCTGATGGAAAATACTTTGCAAGGAATTTGGTGGCTAGAATATTCCAAGTTGTGATAGAACCTGCTGGTAGTGAATGTGGCCAAGCTTTTGCTCTGTCTTTCAAGGAATATGGGAAAACACGTAGTCTCATTGCTTCTTCAGCTCATCGGTTATAATTGAAAGTGCCGCAAACTTCCAGGAAGTTGCTGATGTGGGCATTAGGATCTTCAGTTGTATTCCCCCCAAACTGAACTGACTGCTGAATAATCTGAATGCATATTTTGATGTCACACGTATTTGCTGGTAAAAGAAGAAGTACAATACATGAAATGAGGCCGTCAACCACTTGAATGGTTCTATCTCGAATGGGAATTGGTGGTGTAACCTCCAAATGTTCAGGTTCCATGTTGATGATTGCTTCTTGGCATTCTCACATTTCCCTTCTCAACTGTCTGATAGTTTTTTCAATCTTTGGGTCAAACGGTCGGATTTCAAAACTTCTGGTTCGTCTCATGTAGTGTCTGAGAACCTGAAACATAAGAAAACAAAAACAATAAGTAAAAAGAAATTAGAAACAGATAAATAAGTCCCCGGTAATGGCGTCAAAAACTTGACCAGCGTTGTCACACGTGTATAACGCAAACGCACGTATCGTTTTAAGTTGTATAAAAAGTATCAATCCCACGAGGACTTAATGCCTAAGCTATTAATTTTATGAGGCCAAATGATTACTAGTATCTAATAGATTGATTGAATAACTGTGTGATGACTTTAAACTTAAAAACAAGTAAATAAAATTGCACGAAAATATGTTGAGAATTCAAATTTATAAAACTATCCAGGGTTGTGAATTCTTCCAATATCTTTTTAAAAGATGAAGTGGTTATTTCACGTTTGTGTAATATATTGGTTTATTAACCTGGAACACAAAAATATGTAAAAGCCTCTTCCGATGGTCAGATACAAATACCCAATGTAACCCAATTAATCATATTCCTATGTCAACCAAGTTACCTGAATTCATTGAGATTAAGTTCCAATTATGGTTACCTCCGTCCGACGGGTATATTCCTATCCTGTAAGGAAATCTATTAAAGAGTTATCTATCCTCAAGGAAGATCATGGGTTATTAAGTCTAGGGTCTTAAACCTAAAAATATCTTTTCCAAGTTCATTGTAAGTTTACCAGTTCAATCTTATTAATGGCTAGTTAACAAGAAGCATTACGACTAAGGCTCAATAAATAAACTTTTATATTACCAAAACCGTAAAATAACCCCTTATTAACCGGTGATATTGGAATTCATCACAACCCCAGATAAAGGATTTAGCTACGACACATATCTAAGGCTAGTAAAAGCTTAAATAAAATAAAAGCATAAATTAAATGCTAGAAATTAAATAAAGTAAATGCTGGAAATTAAAAATGTAAAAGTACAATAAAAGAAAATGCTGGGGGGTTAGAGGATCCACTTTTAATATTTCAAAATTAGAAATTTCCCTTATTCTTAATGTTTACCGATTAATTAACCAGACCATAAAGGTGATAATTTTATTTGTCTCAATTAAATCCAACCGACCATATAGGCAGTAACAAGGTTATTACCTAAATCGACCATATAGGCGGAAACTACGTCTGAAATGAAAAACCGATCATAGAGGCGGTAAATAAGGTTGTCACCTAAACCGGCCATATAGGCGGTAACTAATTAATCCAAATTTTAATTAAAATAAAAAATATTAATGTAATTCATTATATTAAACGTCTCACCTTTTTACCCCAGCAGAATGAGATTAACTGCTCATGCAGTAAAAGAAAACACACAAAATTTTATTAAATAAATAAAAAGAAAATACAAGAAAATTTAAATAAATATAAAGACATTTACCTTTAGGTTTTCATAGAGAAATTCTTCCAAATATTTATAGGAAAATCTAAAGGCTTCCACCAATTTCTCCACCAATTGCTCCACCAAACATGGCATCAAACATGGCACCAAACATGGCACCAAATATACAAGCATGTTTGGTGGAAGTTTGACAATTTTATTTTTTTATTTTATTTTATATTTTGAAAGTGACTATAGTAATTACACAAAATGTACTAGATTATTCATCCATTTCGGTCATGGAAACTTTATAATTCGAAATTATTTTGTTCTTCAAAGTTGTAGAACTTTGAGTATTCTTTAATATTCAACTTGAATCAACTCAATCGGATATCAGATGAAAAAGTTATGGCCAAAATACCAAACTTAAGTAAAATTGGAATTTAGGACTGCACTTCGTGACGCATATAGTAAATTTCCATTTTAGCCATTTTTTGCTCCGGATTTCATCGTTTTATCCATGAGTTGATTCCTTTAAGTCCTGATACTTTATTTATCTACAAAACACATAAAACACTGTTATAAATTCTTCTAATATTCATTAAGGATATATTTGTCTTTTAGATGCAATGGGTGCAGGTGCCCTATTGGCACCCCTCCATACCTTTATAAAAGAGGCTCTATGTCCAATTAAGACACACAGAAGACAATCTTGTTTTGAGAGAGAGTTCTACCATATTCCAAGTTCAAATACTTGTTAAGAAGTGCTCATTGAACAAGAAACAACCAAGTTATCCTGGGAGAACATTGGCCAATTCGAATCCGTGAAGCACCAGAAACGGAGGCTAATAAGTTCTTAAGGACAGAGGATTATCTCGACTTGGATATCGTATATCAGGTTTTTCTGGTTTTCAAGTTCTTAGGGTTTTGCATATAATGTAGATCTAGTTCTCTGTTTTTTGTCCTTTGATTTGTTTGAAGCATGTTGGTTTTTGTTTAGCGACACCATTTTGAACTACAATCTTAAGAACTTATTGACAGTGTTGTTAGATAGTAAATCTCGTGCGTAGTTAAGAAAATTTTTGGAAAAAAAATACGTCTATGCATGAAAAACCCGTAGGGTGTTCGAACACCCGACGAACGCAAAAGCTTAAATCTAAAATTTCGTAAGAATATTTGAACGCGTCTTCAAATGCAACTCGAACACAAGCCTTCTACCTAAGAATATTCGAACACGTATTCAAATATAAATCGAACGTAGACCTTCTGACTTAGTTCGTTCCAACGTGTCCTAAACGCAACTCGAATGCAAACTCTCTTGAATCATTCCATTCGAACGCGTTATCGAACGCTTTACGAACGTGAACTCTCTGAAAATATTTCGTTCGAACGCGTTATCAAACACTTCACGAATGTGAACTCTCTGGAACACTTCGTTCGAACGCGTTATCAAACGCAACACAAACGTACACACACTGGACAGTCTCATTCGAACGTAGATACGGATGCGACACTAACGAAATAGTCCTGGAATTGTTATAAACTGCAAAGACTTATGCAAATAATAACTTAGTAAATCATATACTGGAACACATTAATCTTGGTAGTATAGATTTAAGTTAATATTAGGTTGTTCAATTATCACAAGCATACACAAAGTGATAAAGTTGAAATTGATTGAGTGTTGCATACTTGGGTGAGAATTTAAAATGTAATCATACACAAGTAATTCCATCCAATCTTGATTGACAATTTCACATATATCTACACATATCGTATTCTATTTATGCTATTGAAGAAGTGTAATTCTAGGTGTGAATTGCTAAAAGATCCTATTGAAAAAGTGTTTAAAGAATATTTTGTCAAAAAGACGATAATAGCCTAAGTGGTCAGGGATTTAAGTGGTTACTCCGGACCCCCTCGTCCTCTGGGAATATTCATTTAATCATTTTTCTAAAGAATCTTTAATTGAAATTCAAGGACTTGTGTTTATTGGAACCACCGTCCAATAGATTAACAAGTGGTTACCTAGTATATCACTTTGAACTAGATCATTTGTCGATCGTTGTGCAATTTGTCTTTTGTAGACTAATTGACTCCTGTTGGTTTTTCCAGTTACAAATGGCTAGCGGAAACATCACAGTACCGGTCTCCCATGGACAAAATCTGGAGAAGTTTGGTGGGGGCAAACTTTAAACAGTGGCAGAGCAAAATGCTGTTCTACCTGACAACTCTCCAGTTGGCCAATTTCCTCAAAGATCCTCCGGATCATGTGGAGGGTGAATCGAAAATGGCCAAGGAATTGCGAGAACAGACATGGCTGTCTGGAGACTTCCTGTGCAGAAACTACCTTTTGGGTGGTCTTGACAATACCCTGTATAACTTGTAACAAGGCATGACTTATGCGAAGGTTCTCTGAGAATCTATCGAGAAGAAATATAAAACCGAGGATGCCGGACAAAATAAATTTATCGTGGGTAGGTTCCTGGACTACAAGATGGTATATTTAAAGAGGTTGATATCTCAGTTGGGTTGAACTGTAGTTGATCATTCATGAAATACTGGATGAGGGTATGAAACTTTGTGAGACGTTTCAAGTTGCCACCATAATTGAAAAGTTACCTCCATCATGGAAGGACTTCAGAAGCTATCTGAAACACAAAAAGAAGCTGATGAGCCTTGAAGACCTTGGTGTTCGATTGAGAATCGAGGAGGACAACAGGATGTCCGAGAAGGCCAGCTACAAGACTATGGAGTCTAAGGCCAACATCGTTGAGGGTGTAAATGGTAGCAATAAGAGAAAGAACAGTGGAGCTGATTCTTTCCAAGCGAACAAGAAGTTCAAGGGGAAATGATACAACTGTGGAAAGAGCGATCATATGTCAAAGGACTGCATAATCAAGAACTCTCAGGACAAAGGAAAGAAAAAGAAAAATGAGGCCAATGTCACTGAAGGTGAGCAGCTGACTGATGAGATCTCAGAGATGGATCTATCAGCAGTGGTAACCGAAGCCAACATAGTTGGGAATCCGAGAGAATGATGGGTAGACACTGGGGCTACTCGTCATATCTGTGCAGATAGTAAGATATTTTCCTTGTATTAGAAGGTCGATAGCGGTGATCATCTGATAATGGGAAACTCATCTACCTCTCAGGTAGTTGGACAAGGCACAATTGTTCTGAAGATGACATCCGGAAATGAGCTAACATTGAAGAATGTACTGCATGTTCCAGATATTCGGAAGAACTTGTTCTCGGGCTCTCTCCTTAGTAAGGCTTGTTTTAAGCTTGCATTTATTTTTGATAAGTTTGTAATTACTAAGAATGATATGTATGTAGGAAAATGATACTTAACTGAGGGTCTTTTCAAGATAAATGTAATGACTGCCAATCTTGCTATTAATAAAGCTAGTACTTCTGCTTATATTATCGAGTCACAAAATGTATGGCATGGGAGGTTAGGACATGTTAATTATGATACCAGACGTAAATTAATTAACTTGGACCTTATACCTAAATTTTCAATTGATAACCAACATAAGTGTGAGGCATACGTTGAAGCAAAAATGCATATAACATCATTCATTCTATAAAACACAGTTCTGAACCTTTAGAACTTGTACACACTGACGTGTGTGACATGAATATTGTGCAAACAAGAGGCGGTAAAAAGTATTTTGTCACTTTATCGATGATAGCACAAGATTCTGTTATGTGTATTTGCTGAGGAGCAAAGCTGAAGCTATTGAGAGCTTCAAACATTATAAGAACGAAGTTGAAAATCAACATGGCAAGAAAATCAAAAGAATCAAGAGTGATAGAGTTGGTGAATATGTTTCACCATTCAGTTAATATTGTTATGTGTTCAGAATTATTCACGAAACCACTGCTCCTTATTCTCCTCAACAGAACGGGATTGCTGAGCGCAAAAATCGAACATGGAAGGAAATGATGAACGCCATGTTGACGAGTTCGGGTTTACTCCAGAACTTGTGGGGGGAAGCCTTGCTTTCCGCGAATTACGTTCTAAACAAGCTTCCTCATAAAAGATTGGACAAGACCTCATATGAGTTGTGGAAAGGTCACGTACCTTCCTACAAATACCTAAACCTAAGAAGGTTAGAATATGACCCAATACTGTTGATTATATATTCATTGGATATGCTCGCAACAGTAGTGCGTATCGATTCTTGGTACACAAGTCTGAGATTCTTGACATCAATTCGAATATGATAATTGAATCAAGGAATGCGATATTTTTTGAAGAGACGTTTCCTTGTATGGAAAGACAAAGAACAAAGTCTCTAAAAAGAATAATTGATACTGTCAATGACAGTGATCAGGTTGACCAAGAATACGATCAATGTGTAAATGTTGAGACAATCGAGCCTAGACATAGCAAAAGAGCTAGAACATTTAAGTCATTTGGTCCCAATTTTCTGACATACTTGTTGTAAAATGAGCCTCAAATCTATAAAGAAGCTATGTCTTCTCCGGAGGCACCTTTGTGGAAAGAGGCTATTAACAATCCTACAAAACCATACTTGGGAGTTGGTTGATCTTCCTCCAGGTTGTAAGCCGCTGGGATACAAATGGATATCCAAACGGAAGATGAAAATGGATGGATCAATAGATAAGTACAAGGCAAGACTTGTCATAAAAGGTTATAGACAAATGGAAGGCCTTGATTACTTTGGCACATATTCACCAGTGACTTGTATCACATCGATAAGAATGCTCATAGCCAAGCAACTATATTTGGTCTTGAAATACATCAAATGGATGTAAAGACGACATTCTTGAATGGTGAATTGGATGAAGAGATTTACATGGAGCAACCAGAAGGGTTTAGTGTTCCTGGACAAGAACAGAAGGTGTGCTAACTTGTAAAATCCTTGTACGGATTAAAACAAACATGTAAACAATGTCATGAGAAATTTGACAAAGAGATATTATCAAGTGGGTTCAAAACCAATGAGTGTGATAAGTGTGTGTACACCAAATCAACTCAAAAAGGATATGTCATTGTGTGTCTCTATATAGACGATATGCTGACAATTGGTAGTAATCATGAAGTGATTCAGTCTACCAAAAACGTGATATCCAGCAGATTTGATAAGAAAGATTTAGGAGTAGCTGATGTGATCATAGGAATTAAGATTTCTATAACATCAGACGGATATATATTATCTCATAGTCATTATATTGAGAAGATACTTGATAAATATATCAAAGGGGATCTAAATATGGCTAGAACTCCCGTGGACCTAACTCTTCATCTATCAAATAATACTGGCTCAAGCGTATCGTAATTAGAGTATTCGAGAATCATCGGAAGTTTGATGTATCTCACGAATTGCACACGACCTTATATCGCTCAAGCTGTAAACAAGCTTAGCAGATATACGAGTAATGCATGACATAACCACTGGAGAGCCATAGTAACAGTTTTGAGATATCTGAGAGAAACTTCAAAATATGAGGTATATTACGAGAGATATCCAGCTGTACTAGGGATACAGCGATGCTAACTGGATATCTGATACGGTGGATTTCAAATCTACGAGTGGATTTATTTTCACACTTAGTAATGCAGCCGTGTCATGGAAATCCTCGAGGCAAACATATATTGCCCGGTCTACTATGGAATCAGAGTTCATAGCCTTAGACAAAACATCGGAAGAAGCAGAATGGATTAGAAACTTTCTGGAGGATATTCCTAGTTGGCCCAAACCGGTGCCAGCGATTAGCATACATTGTGATAGCCAATCAGCTATTGGGAGTGCCTAAAATACAATGTATAATAGTAAGCCTCGACACATACGTCGGAGACATAATATCATACATTGACTGCTCTCAAGTGGCATAATTACAATCGATTATGTTAAGTCGAAGGAAAACCTAGCGGATCCACTAACTAAAGATTTACCTCGAGAGCAAGTTGAGAAGTCATCGATGGGAATGAGTGTAGACACTGTTTTTTCGCACAAAGCCCGATGATAAGCCTCATATGTAGGCACTACCCGATAATTTACGGAAGTCGCGAGAAACGGACGTCGGAAGGGAAAATTCAAGGAATAAATACATCATCAATTTAATTCATTTGTTTAGCATCGGGTTCGCTCGATTAATCCCTGTTTTAAAATTTTAGCCTTGGCCCAAAACCCTCGCAACCCATCCAAAGCCCAATCCAAAAAAAATTAAATCATATTAACACATGTCACAAATCCAATCAAATCCAAATAAATCCCCTTTCCAAACTAAATCAAATCCCCTTCCTAATTTAAATAAATCACCTCCCAAATTAAAGAAATTTCCCACCAAAAATACAAATATTATTTCCTTAAATAATTGAATTAAATCCATCTTTTTTTGCATGATTTTATTTCTTTGTTTGAAGATCCCATGCATGGAAAACCCTAACACACAAGTATAAAAACATGACAAAACCAAACCCTAAGGTTTTTTTTTTCACTCTCACTCACGACTCTCTCTCATCTCTCTAAAATAGAAAACAAAAATAATAAACCTTAATCACGTCACTCATCTCTCTCTCTCATCCCTCTCTATAAAAAGCAAACACAAAATAAACCCTAGGACTCTCTCTGACTCATGGCCATCTCTCATCTCTCTCACTTTGTAACCAAAAACCAGACGCCCATTCCTCTTTCACTCATCTCGCCTCCCTATTCTCTCACACCAAAGGGAAAAATAACAAAAAAACCTAAGTCACTTCTCTATCAACCACTCACGCAGACCCCACTAACACCCTTCAACAGCACACCACTCAGTCTACTCACGAAAACCCACCATAAATCAACCTGCTCACCGACCCTTAATCAAGCATAAACCAAGCCACAAATAGCCACAAACCGACCAAAAAGAACCATTACCTTCAACCAACTCTCATCACCGAGAAGAAATAATCCAAAACAACCCTAAAGCCATGAACTGCCCCTTCACCAAACCATAAACAACGAACACCGAATGTGAACACAAAACTACCCCTCTGACCACCTAAAATAACCCAAAATAGTCCCAAATCGACACCAAAATAGTGAACAAATCACCCAAAAATAGTCCCCGAATAGCCCCCCTAAAATCACACCAAAATAGTCCAGAAATAGCCCCCGAACCAACAAAAAAAAGTCCAAACCAATCCCAAAAATAACCCCGAAACAGCGACCAAAACAGCAGTAAAAATAGAGAAAACAGCAGCACAAAATAGCAAAACAGCGAAGGAAAATCTTGAACCAGAAAACCAGAAAAGTTACGAAACATTAACCATTCCGGAGACAACGTAACACACTCTCGGGAAGAGATTTAAAAGGTACGATCTGAGGGCACCCCTTTGTTATATTTTATTTTGTTATCCCAGACACGACATGCTTGGTTAGATGAGGAACACATCCAACCGGGCATGCAAAGTCCTACATTAAAAAATGGCCAAGCTATTGGTCATTGCTCTTTCTATTTCACATTTAATTTATATTTATCATTGCTTTACTATTCCGTATTATTTTCAGTTATTTATCTTCCTTTAATATTTTCACTTAGCTTACTATTTATCGCTTCCATTATTTATTGTTATTTCATCACATGCATTATCATATTTCATGTATACATTGGGTTAATGATTGCGTTATGTTAAATAGTCGGTGTTATCTCTCGCGGTATATCGGATGGAAACCTAGACGCAAATTCCGTAGCCGAATCCGAAAGGACGGTATTACACTATGTACTTGGGATACAACTCCATGTACCGCTTGAGAAACGTTCAAGCAAATGTTTCATTTTGTGATTTAAATTTATGTTTATTGTTCCGCTATTTATTTTCTATGCATTGTTCTTTGTTTATTCATGCATTGTAATCTTGTGTGCATGGGCTAATTAAGTTGGTTTAAAGGTTCTTTATTTGAGGGATAAAAGCTTAAAAGCTACCTTTACCACGATGTTTTTCCGCGCCGGATGAGGTATGCTCGATTGAATGTGAAATACGTTCCATCAGGCATACGAGATCCCATATAGATGTCGGCCTTGGTCGCATCTCTTTTATTTAATTATGCATTGTTTCTTGATGCGCATGGGCTAATTACGTCGGTTTAAAGGTCCTATATTTGAGGGAGAAAAAGCCTAAAAGGCTACCTTTACCATAATATTTTGCCTGGCCCTTCCCCTATTGACTTTGCTATCCATCTTTGTTTTGGTTGTTGTTTTACATCTTTTTATTTTCGCATTCGTGCCATGTCTATATTTGAGTGTTTGCTTCTAACGGTATATTGGATGGAAACCCAGATATAAATTCCCTAGCCGAATTCGAATGGACGGTAGTGCGGTCTGTACTTGGGATACAACTCCACGTACCGCTTGAGCAATATTCATACATATTTCCGTGTCATTTTAGATACCGCTTTGGTAATCTCGTTCGAACGCGTTATCAAACGCTACTCGAACGCATGTATTCTATTTACCGTTCGAATGCGTTATCAAACACTCCACGAATGTGCATGCAGTGGATCGACTTATTTTCCTTATATTTCGTGCATGTTTGCTTATTTAAGTCATTTCTTTCGCATTACATAATTAACCATATCATTTCATTATTGACGCTTTTACCGTTATTAATTATTTATATTTCCACATTTATTTATTTGATATGTTCATGAGATTGTGTGCTCGCTTTTATTATTACTGCATTTATAGTTGTTATTAGTTACACTATTGCGCTTCATCATTTAATACGTTTATGAATTATGCATTTTGCCTTCATTTTTTTATTTACGATTATAGGAGTGTAATCTTGTGTGTTGATTTCATTATCTTGTATGTGTTACATAAGACTTGGTTATACTATTGCATAAATATTTTCATTACAATTGGCATAAGTAATTGACCATTCCGAACCCAATGGTTTGAGGTCTTCCCTTTCGAGGGGTGAGTGCAGCCTTAAATAATTTCCCAGTTCACACTGGGTGGCGAATCCATTTTATTTCTCCAGTTTAGTCCCTCAAGGGCTACTCCGTACTCCCAATCGGATCGCGAGCCCGGGCAGCATCGTCCATTTTTATACCTTGCCTACAGTCTGGCGACTCCACTGGTGATAGAGAATCGGCCCCGAAATAATGTCTTGTAATGTTTGTGATTTTTTGCTTTAGTTACCTTGTCTAAAGTTGATTTAACCAAATGTATTATTGGAGTTAGATAATGATTTGATGTCTTCCTTCACTCACTACCTTTTTATAGCCAAAATGAAAAGCTGTGAAGACATCTAGATAATCATTTACTCAAAGCTTTCCTTGGAGTATATTTAAAGTGATGGACTAATTTGGAGGATCTATTGTTTATTCCTGTCACCAAGGCGATAAGTGTCTAAGAGGTAAGTGTATTTAAGAGAGTTTGCTCCACCATCCCTCTAGGGAATTTGCAATAGAGGAATCCATTTGACAGTTATTCATGCATCGTGAAGTTGTTTTCGCTCGAAGCGGCAGATCATTATATGGTATCATCACTCGTTGGCACGTACCTTAGGGTATAAAAAGGTACGCTCACTTGGTCGCTCGAACCATTGAGTGGGGAGACCTAGTTCTGGGCAATCCTTCGCCGGTGGGAGCCTTTATCTATACTCCTATAAACCCGCATGTGAACCATAGTTGTATGACCTATAGAAGCCACCCTTTCATGCTTGTGTTTGGGACCATCATCATTTGGATTCAGTTGGACTTCTTGTCATGAGATGTGAACTTGTTGGCCATTTTTTGCAAAAGTGTAAACCTGTTGGGCCTTTTTCAACTGGGACAAGTTTGCACCTCGCAATAATGTGATTGGATGCTTTAAAATGATAATGGGCCAACTTGTATGAAAATCTTGATGGGCTTAGAAAATCCAAATACGATCCAAGTATGTCAGAAGCATGAGTCCGATATCCGCACTGGCTTTCATCCAGAAAAGATACGCCTTGTTATGACATATTTGTATACTTTTGGATGCTTCCAAGTTTATCCACATGATCGCGGTTGCCGCAAGCCCAATTCATCGTTTCTATACAATGACATGATCTCATAATCGGCTTAGTCCATTTTGTAAATGGGCGGTCTTTGTCTTTTACCGATGGAAAGGGACAGAAGCGACCAAGGTTCACCCCAGAGCATAGGAGAGAACGATTTTGTGTACCCCATATTGGTACATGAAATAAGCCATACTTAGGACAGAAATGAACTTACCACGAGTATGAGAGATATAAGGTTGGAAGGATATATGTTGTTTTGATAACCACGTGCATCTCATGCATACACATACCATGTTAACTCGTAGTTTTAAAGCCGCCATAGATTTCCGTTGGGTTAGAGAGGAAGAAAGACTCGTTAAAAGACCGTTAGCGAACATGAGTGAGTCAGATAATGAATGTTATCGCATGGATCAGCTAGTGACTAATCTCACTAAGATTACCGAGGAGTTTCAAGCTTTGACCGCCGCTGTGGCCAATATGGCAGTGCCCCGTGCAGGAAGAGCAGGAAGCTCTGAGAATGTCAGATGTGAAGAGCCTCCAAATAGGATGAGTGATGAGATCCCTGTTTTTGATAATGACATGGCTGAGTATGCCGCGGGAAGAGTAACCGGGTCTCAGGTAGAATTGCAGAAACTCAGGGATCAGGTAGATTCAGTTACTTACAAGATGAATGGTAAGCACGAGGATTTACTAGACTACGAGGTGATGGATTTTGAGGAGCAGCTGCCTTCTCAGTTCAAGATGCTCGACATAGTGAAGTTCAATGGGAATAGGGATCTGAGGGTCCATCTACGGTAGTATGTTTCTGTGATGAGTTAGGTGGGTCTGTCGAGATTCAGGTTCAGAAAATGTTCAGGATGTCGCTAGAGGGAGCACCCGTAGTGTGGTATCACTGCCTGGAGAGAAAGGTCAAGGATGATTGGAGTGTTGTTTTCTAATATAGGTCCCAAGATCAACAAATTCAAGCAAGAAAACACATGAATACATCAAGGAGTAAGGCGAAATTCATACTCACATTAATGGGTTTTGATGAAATGAAGAATACAAGCCTTCAAGCTCCCTCCTTAAGCTCGCCCAAGGCTTCTCCTTGCTATGGACTGCTCGGTTTTGGCGGTGGTGGTCTCCTCTAAAATCGGCCATTGATGACTCCATAGAAGCTCCAAAAATAAATCCAAGCTCATGAAGACACTTCCCTATCACCATAGTGTAAACCCAAGGTGTGCTAGCACTTGTTCTTCTCCATATTGATTGATCGAACAAAAAAAAATAGATGAAGAATTCGGTCTCCAAATCGTGAGAGAGATGATGAAATTTTTGGCTCCAAAACTTGTAAAAACCGTGAAGCCACTTCCAAGGAGAGAGAGAAACCGAATTTCAATGCAAGTGAGAGAGAGAAAATAAAAGCTTTATATATATATTACTTTAAAACATTTACCAAGTAAATAAATAAAGTATATATATTAAACTTTAAATCAAAAGTCAAAAGAAAAAGCAAAAAGCAAAAAGGTACACGTCATTATCAATGCTTTATTCCCATCACTTTTTACTTTTCACATCAAGTCACTTTATTAAAGTGACAACATGTCATGTCACATCACTCAAAGTGACAAGTGATTTGACGCGTGATGCGACTAGTGATTTGATGCTTGATGTGACTTGCGTGCCGCGCTCGGATTCGAAATACGAATGCGCTCGCAATCACTCTCGGGCTCGGGTTCGCTAATTCCAAATTAACGAATTTTCCGTCGCGTCGTAATTAAATGATTACGCCTAGCGAAATCACTATTCACATCGCTAACGAATTAATTCTAAATTAATTCGTTCGCCGAATTAAAATCCAATTCTAATTCCGCGTCGAAATCCAATTTCGTATAATATATCGAATATATTATTTTATCGATTAATTCCAAATTAATCGTTCTCTCTCTTTTATTAATATTTTTATCATAGATAAAATATCTCCGTAATTAATCCTAGATTAATTTTCTCTCTCATTGAATTAATCCCAGATTAATTTTCTTTCTCATCGAATTAATCCCAGATTAATTTTCTCTCTCATCGAATTAATCCCAGATTAATTATAGTGCGAGTCATACATCATCGGTGAATCTTTGGGAACCGACCCATGAGATCTCCGGATATGTTGGCAGTAAATTCGGTCGTCGGACTATCCGAACATGTAAGTACCTCATACTACGTTCATACCAATTTACGAGACAAGGTTGGCTTCTAGCAAAACGCCATGCCTACCCAATTCTCCGGAAATATCCTTACAGGAATATATGATCTATATCAAGCATAGTATACCGTAGTATTGAGTATTTCTGTCAAGTATCGGATGATCACGTGCTAGGCCTGGGGCTGGAATTGTGTCTGCCCCGTACGAAGCACATATCGGATGTCTGGTAACTAGTCTCTATAATCAGATAAATATGACATAGTCATAATATCCCGATAGCTCGAGCATTTAAGAGAACGAGTTCCATATCCTACGTGACCGTCATCTCCACTATGACTGGAGCGATACTTCCGTCTTGACATCACACCCAACACACTACGATTCTCAATATACCCAGTATCGGCGTACACAGAACCGGTTAAAGCCCTGGACGACCTCAACTAAAGTATATTGATTATCGCAAGTGTTAGCGGTGCAAGTCTCAGATTAAGACCAAATACACCTACCCTGATTGCAGACTCCCATAGACACATAGTCATACTACCAATGAGATTCCGCGGGGGTCAATCCAGAGCGAAGCTGTTTCCCGTACCATCGGTGAAACACAACCTCCTATTACACTTGCATGAGTATCCTATACCCAAATATATGAGAACTATGCCGTTGTGCCCTCACAAACGCGCACAAGTGTAATACTAGTCTTTTACGTATTTATCGATGTCCAATCTCGATAATACTTTGACTAGGGATATTTAACGATTTATCCTTCATGGACTGATACTGTCTCATATCATTCTCGGTCCAGGAACAAATCATAGGGACCTCTCATCATTTATACATCTAGGTGATCTAATCACAAATGATAAAAGTACAATCTCCTTTATTACATAGTTAATTTGTACAACAACACCGTGATCTGTACAAATAGTGATGCTATGGGTCATAATTGTCCAACATGGAGAGCATTGGCGGAGGTCTTTCTGAATCAGTATGTCACGGATTTAGAGATCGACTTGTCGCTTCGCGACTTGGAGAATACCAAACAAAAGCCGGAGGAGAGCTTCAAGGATTATGTAGATCGCTGGAGGAGCTAGCTTTTGAAGATGCAGACTCGGCCCTCGGAGAAAGACCAGATCAAGATGATCATCAAAAGCACTAAGCCCTCTATTTATGGCAAGCTGAGGAGAATGACCTCTACGATTGGTGATTTTCGACAGTTGAGGGAGACTGTTATGGATATTGAGGAGGAAGAAGTTGAGCACAACAAGTTCTATGGCCAGAATAGAAGGACTATTAGGGGGCCTTCTGAGACCAAGCCCGCCACTGCTGAGATCGCTGCCGTCAGAAACAGGCGATTCTCCAATCTTGGTAGATCTTTGTCAATGGTGTTTGAAAATCTGAAGATGCAAGAGCTCCTAAAACCTTTAGAACCTAGACCATTTCCAAACCCTGTGCCACCTCACCTCAACCTAAACCTGTACTGTTACTTCCATCAGGAAAAAGGCCATGACACCGACAACTGCGACCGCCTTAGGTATGAGATCCAAAACCTCATTGACGCTCATAAAATACCCGATCCAGAAAAAGAACAACCCAACATACATAGAAACCCTACCTAACTACCACTCTATTCCACCACCCACCTACATGATCAACTCCGGCCTACCTGAAACCTTTGTCCTCCAAACTCTCAACCACCAAGCTTCTTGTATGAGGATAGGGGATGGCATTAGTGAAGAATCGTAGGCCAAGGTAGAAGACAATGCTGCAGACGATGAAGATGTTTTCCCTGGTTTATTTGATTACAATCCTGCATTTATTAATAATAAAGACATTGGTTTTGCCTACTTGTTCGAGTCTTTTCCTCAATAATTAAGCATGATTCCGATGATGAAATTGTTCGCTTTAGGGTGAAACCTTAGAAACAATAAGTGCGAGAGGTACTCTCATCCAATATTTTGAGTAGTTGATCTAGGTTAGACTCGCAAGCACTTAATTATATGATCTTAGCGGTGAAAGCCTGAATAGTCGTCAAGGTGACTAGTTGAAGAGAGTACGGATTGATGAATGACCGTTCGCTATGATGTCCATTCTGACTTACTTGTGTTACGATATGTGGTATGGTTGGAAACAAAAGAAAAGTCTCCAAAGAATAAAATATAAACCACCTATAACCGATAAACGTGAAGCTACCCATGAGCGAGTATTAGGACAACCATGAGGAGAAATGCTACCTTAAAGGGTAGATGTGTAAAAAAAAAAGACGAAAGAAAAGGAAAAGAAAATCATATCACATTGAGTACGGAGAAGTGATTACATAGCATAATCAAGACATCTAGGTTGGTCCCCTCAATCCCATTCTTTGAAACAAAATCATTGAGTTGGCTTACCCAAGGATCAAATTGTAAAAGAACCTTAGCATACACATAATTTGAGTCTGGTTCAGATCATTTATTCAAACAGTCGGATTTGAGTTACATCGAGTACTTTGAAGGTTCTCCGGTTTTGACACTGGGCATCCTTTGAGGACGATAATATGTATAACTATTGAGACTATTTCGTAAAGGGAATATAGTATGTTGATATGGAACGTCACATCATATGATCTACTTTGACCTAGTGCAAGTAACAAAGAGCAGAAAGCTTAACCCAGTCTGGGGGTGACCTGTCTACCACATCGCGAATAAGGGATATAATAGAATCTTGAGTCATGGGATCAAAGAAAACTAAGCAATCACCAGAAGAGAACTGGCAAAAGGAACTGTAAGCATGCCCAGGAGGCGATCAAAGATATTTGTAGGCAAATGGCACCAAAAGGCACCAACAAGGCCTAACCTATCGGAATAGGAAATACATCAATGCATACATGCATACACGTCACATGCACACAATCTTTGTCTTGTTTTTGTTCATAGGTTTTGAAGATAAACGGCAAAGACACACAGCTCGGGAACAAAGCCTACAATCTACACAGTTCAGGAACAAAGCCCAGAGAATAAAGCTCGCACAATCAACATAAGTTCGGGAACAAAGCCCATGGAATAAAGCCGACAATCAATTTAGTTCGGGAACAAAGCCTGCACAATCAACATAAATTAGGCACAAAGCCCAGGGAATAAAACCCACAATCAATTCAGTTCGGGAACAAAGCCCGCACAATCAACATAAGTTCGGTAACAAAGCCCAGGAAATAAAGCCCACAATCAATTCAGTTCAGGAATAAAGCCCACACACACAACACAGTTCGGGAATAAAGTCCACATTCAGTACAGCTTGGGAACAAAGTCCACTCTCTACACAGTTCAGGAACAAAGCCTATGGAATAAAGCCCATGGAACAAAGCCCGCATTCAGAAAAGTCAAGTAAAAAAGCCTACACATTCAATACAGCTCGGGAATAAAGCCCACACATTCAATACAGTTCGGGAATAAAGCCCAGGGAATAAAACCCACATTTAGTACAACTTGGGAACAAACCCACTCTCAACACAGTTCGGGAACAAAGCCCAGGGAACAAAGCCCACATTCAACGCAATTAGGGAACAAAGCCCACTCTCAACACAGTCCGGGAACAAAGCCCACTCTCAAAACAGTCCGGGAACAAAGCCCAGAGATGGTTCGGGAACAAAGCCCATGGGTCAAAGCATATCGCCATCCATTTAATTCGGTTTGGGAACAAAGCCCAGAAATCAAAAACAGCTCACTCGGTGGTTCGGGAACAAAGCCCAGGGGGGTCGAAGCAACTCACCACCAGATCAACTCAGTTTAAAGCATCTCAGAACAACCGGTAAGAATCGGAAACACCTGGCAAGTAAAAAAATACATGCATGACTTTGATAGGATTGTCACTGTCACACACTGCACAAGTCCCATCAAAGTGGAGGCGACTGTAGATACTATATTTTTTCATCAAGCTCGATGATGAGCCTTGTATGTAGGCACTACCCGATAAGTTACGGAAGCCTCCGAAAATGGACGTCGGAAGGGAAAATTCAAGGAATAAATACATCATCAATTTAATTCATTTGTTTGGACTCGGGTTCGCTTGATTAATCCTTGTTTTAAAATTTTAACCTCGGCCCAAAACCCTCGCAACCCATCCAAAGCCCATTTCGCCCAAAGCCCAATCCAAAATAACTAAATCATATTTAACACATGTCACAAATCCAATCAAATCCAAATAAATCCCATTCATAAACAAAATCAAATCTCCTTCCTAATTTAAATAAATCACCTCCTAAATTAAAGAAATTTCCCACCAAAAATACAAGTATCATTTCCTTAAATAATTGAATTAAATCCATCATTTTTTTTGCATGATTTGTTTTCTTGTTTGAAGATCCCATGCATGGAAAACCCTAGCACACAAGTATAAAGACATGACAAAACCACCCTAAGATCTTCTTTTTTCACTCTCACTCACGCCTCTCTCTCCTCTCTCTAAAATAGAAAACAAAAATAATAAACCCTAATCACGTCACTCATCTCTCTCTTCATTCTTTATAAAAGCAAACACAAAATAAACCCTAGGACTCTCTCTGACTCACGACCATCTCTTATCTCTCCCACTTTGTAACCAAAAACCAGACGCTCATTCCCCTCTACTCCTCTCGCCTCCCTCTTCTCTCACACAATCCCACTGCCACAAAATAAGACCACACCGGCCGAGACACCAAAGGTAAAAATAATAAAAAAACCTAAGTCACTTCTCTATCAACCACTCACGCAGACCCCACTGAAGCCCTTCAACAGCACACCATTCAAACCACTCACGAAAACCCACCACAGATCAACCAAGCTGCTCACCGACTCTTAAGAAAGCATAAACCAAGCCACAAACAGCCATAAACCGATAAAAAAACCCTCGCCTTCAACCAACTCTCATCACCGAGAAGTAACAATCCAAAACAACCCTAAAGCCATGAACTGCCCC
Source organism: Zanthoxylum bungeanum (assembly GCA_019454045.1). NCBI lineage: Eukaryota > Viridiplantae > Streptophyta > Magnoliopsida > Sapindales > Rutaceae > Zanthoxylum > Zanthoxylum bungeanum. The sequence goes on along the minus strand of SKCR01037834.1, from coordinate 28,307 downwards.
TTCACCAAACCATCAACAATGAACAACCAACGTGAACACAAAATTGCCCCTCTGACCACCTAAAATAACCCAAAAATAGTCCCAAATCGACACCAAAACAGTGAATAAATCACCCAAAAATAGTCCCCCTAAAATCACATTAAAACAGTCCAGAAATAGCCCCCGAACAAAAAAAAAACAGTCCAAACAGTCCAAAAAATAACCCTGAAACAACGTCCGAAATAACTACCGAAACAGCAGTAAAAATAGAGAAAATAGCAGCCCAAAATAGTAAAACAGCGAAGGAAACTCTTGAACCAGAAAACCAGAAAAGTTACGGAACCTTAACCCTTCCGGCGACGACGTAACGCACTCCCGGGAAGCGATTTAAAAGGTAAGACCAGAGGGCACCCCTTTGTTATATTTTATTTTGTTATCCCGGACATGGCATACTTGGTTGGACATGGAATACGTCCAACCGGGCATGCGAAGTCCTACATTAAAAAATGGCCAAGCTAGTGGTCACATCTCCCTTAATATCCCACATTTATTTTGTTATTGCTCTTTCTATTTCTCATTTAATTTATATTTATCATTGCTTTACTATTCCGTATTTATTTTCAATCATTTATCTTTCTTTAATATTTCGCACTTAGCTTACTATTTATCGCTTCCGTTATTTATTGTTATTTCATCACATGCATTATCATATTTCATGTATACATTGGGTTAATAATTGTGTTATGTTGAATGGTCGGTGCTATCTCTCGCAGTATATAGGATGGAAACCCAGACGTAAATTCCATAGCCGAATCCGAAAGGACGGTATTGCGGTCTGTACTTGGGATACAAATCCACGTACCGCTTGAGAAACGTTCAAGCACATGTTTCATTTTGTGATTTAAATTTATGTTTATTGTTCCTCTATTTATTTTCTTTGCATTGTTTCTTCGTTTATGCATTGTAATCTAGTGCGCACGGGCTAATTACGTTGGTTTAAAGGTCCTTAATTTGAGGGAAATGCCTAAAGGCTACCTTTACCACAATATTTTACCGCGCCTTTTATTATTCCGTTATCTACTTTCTGTATATTCTATCTTTGTTTATTCATGCATTGTAATTTAAAGGTCCTCCGTTTGAGGGATAAAAGCCTAAAGGCTAACTTTACCACGATGTTTTGCCACGCCGGATGAGGTATGGTCGATTGAATGTGAAATACGTTCCATCGGGCATACGAGATCCCATATAGATGTTGGCCTTGGTCGCATATCTTTTATTTAATTATGCATTGTTGCTTGATGCTCATGGGCTAATTACGTTGGTTTAAAGGTCCTCTATTTGAGGGAGAAAAAGCCTAAAAGGCTATCTTTACCACAATATTTTGCCGCGCCATTCCCATATTGACTTTGCTATCCATCTTTGTTTTGGTTGTTGTTTTACATCTTTTCATTTTCACATTCGTGCCATGTCTATGTTTGAGTGTTCGCTTCTAACGATATATCGGATGAAAACCCAGACATAAATTCCATAGCCGAATCCGAATGGACGGTAGTGCGGTCTGTACTTGGGATACAACTCCACATACCGCTTGAGCAACAATCATACATGTTTCCGTGTCATTTTAGATACCACTCTGGGAATCTCATTCGAACGCTACTCGAACGCATGCATTCTGTTTACCGTTCGAACGCGTTATCCAACTCTCCACGAACGTGTATGCAGTGGATCGACTTCTTTTCCTTATATTTCATGCATGTTTATTTATTTAAGTCATTTCTTTCGCATTACATAATTAACCATATCATTTCATTATTGACGCTTTTACCGTTATTAATTATTTATATTTCCACATTTATTTATTTGATATGTTCATGAGATTGTGTGCTCGCTTTTATTATTACTGCATTTATAGTTGTTATTAGTTACACTATTGCGCTTCATCATTTAATACGTTTATGAATTATGCATTTTGCCTTCATTTTTTTATTTACGATTATAGGAGTGCAATCTTGTGTGTTGATTTCATTATCTTGCATGTGTTACATAAGACTTGGTTATACTATTGCATAAATATTTTCATTACAATTGGCATAAGTAATGGACCATTCCGAATCCAATGGTTTGAGGTCTTCCCTTGCGAGGGGTGAGTGCAGCCTTAAATCATTTCCCAGTTCACACTGGGTGGCGAATCCATTTTATTTCTCCAGTTTAGTCCCTCGAGGGCTACTCCGTACTCCCAATCGGACCGCGAGCCCGGGCAGCATCGTCCATTTTTATACCTTGCCTACAATGAGCTTGAAGCCTATAAATTATGATTGTCACTATGAAAACCCAACCTAACTGATTGGAGATCCCAAGATCTAGGTTCAAAAGGGACAACTGAAACTTTGTGCAATTCAAAACAAGCACTGAGGAGTTTTGTACTCTTTCCCATTCCGATAATGACGCTGAGTGTTGTTTGTCATTGGTTAGGATAAGCTAAGGCTTTTAATGATAACTATATTAGGAGATGAGTCCTAATGAGGGTAAAGACAGAGTACCTCTTGATAGTAGATCACCTATTTCAAGTAAGAAGTGAGGCCGTTTCCATGGGAACTTTAAAGGCGGGTTACCCTAAAGTACTTGATAAATCCAGGACAGTTGTTCATGGCCGAAATGAAAACAACCGTAGAACGGGAAAATGGGCGAATTAAAGCTGTGTGTTGGCAATTGTCTTGGTTTACACCAAAGGCAGAACAATTCAAGACTATGGTTCACTGGTTTGCCAAGTAAATCCGATTGTCATTCACTAGGAAAGGTTCAAGGCGAAAGCTACCTATTTCGATGCAGCTTTAGTTCATGGTAACTCTCTCAAGTGTCTACATGGATATTTGAAGAATTGTGGGGGATTGTTGTAGATTCTTCTAATATTCATTAAGGATATATATGTCTTTTGGATGCAATGGGTGCATGAGAGGGGTACAACTCCTTGGAGGATTGCACCCCACCCCAAGGGATGCCCTATTGGCACCGCTCCATACCTTTATAAATGAGGCTCTATGTCCAATTAAGACACACAGAAGACAATCCGAATTTAAGAGTCAAGTTTTTCCATTTGTTTTGAGAGAGAGAGTTCCACCATATTCCAAGTTTAAATACTTGTTAAGGAGTGCTCATTGAACAAGAAGCAACCAAGTTATCCTGGGAGAACATTGGTCAATTCGAATCCGTGAAGCACCAGAGACGGAGGCTAATAGTTCTTAAGGACAGAGGATTATCTCGATTTGGATATCGTATATCAGGTTTTTCTGGTTTTCAAGTTCTTAGGGGTTTGCATATAATGTAGATCTAGTTTTCTGTTTTTTGTCCTTTGATTTGTTTGAAGCATGTTGGTTTGTTGTTTAATGACACCATTTTGGACTACAAACACATCAAAACGTTCATTAAACCTGAGAAACTAAACAAAATATTAGGTAAAAGGGCGATAAATATTGATATATTTTCCGCTCATCAACGACGGAAATATATTCAGTCAGTATGTTGGTACCGACGAGACATTTACCGATATAATATTATGGTCAGCAATCAGTCGGTAATTTATCATTCCGATCGAGATATATTATTTACCGACCGAATTATTAGTCGGTAGAAAGCTATTTTCTTATAGTGATAGTCCTTAAATTTTTTGTCATTACCTACAAATAATTAATAATTTAAGGTCCCAATTTTTTTATTATAATATTTAACTATGACCAGAGACCTCAAAATATAAAAATCGTCCCTTTCCATACCACCTACCATTGCCTTGTATAATTATATTACATCACATTGAAAGAGAAGAATAATTCTTTCTTATTTTTTTTTTCTTTTCAACGAAAAATAAATAAGACCAACAAATTCGCATGATCTAAGAATTTATTTTAAGGCTATGCTTGCTTTACATATTCTCCTTCCATGATTGAAGAATTAAGAATTTATTATTAAATACTAAGGCTAGAGTTGCTTTCAACTCATACCTTGTTGTCAAAATCCCACTTTAACTTAAAAGAATCCATATAATTTATCATTTGAGTGAGTGTTTTTTGCTTCAAGCTTTTTTTTGCTCCTTTGCGAAAAATTTAGCCAGACTTAAAAATAATCATATTATTTATTTGTAAAATAAGAAAGTTCAAAGTAATTGTTCACAAAAATACAATAATATAATAATTTTAATAATTCTATAAAATAATTAATTAATCAATTATGAAAATTTATTATTTTTTTCCATAAAAATCAACAATAATTTTGTAATATCATTAAATATATAGACACAAATTTTTATGAGGCCTTATATTTACGACGACGTCTTAGGCGACAACCTAAATTAACTAAGGGTCAAGCCATCTATAAGCTATAACACTAAATAATGGATCATATGATGAATAAAATCATCCCAGATCTAAAATAATATCAAATTTAATACATATATTATTATCCATGCGACTTTTAAGCCATAACCTTTATGAAATGAAAGTTCTAGCAATTTGATAAAAATTGATTTTGTTTAGTGAATGTGATTCTAAATTTTATTGTTTTGAATTTTTTTTTTTTAATAGCTTTAAAATAAAAGTGCCAATGTGCCAAATATGCTTCACAAGCATAGGGTTAATTTATTCACAATTTTTATATAGTCACCGGGAACAAGAATTTTAGGGGTGCTCATTCTGATAAAGTATGCAGGTTGCAAAATCAATTAAATAAATGAGACTCAATTTCAAGAATTTATTTATTTATTTTTTTGTTTTAATGCTCAAGCATCAAAGTTCAAGAGGCTGTTTAAATTTATGGTTTTAATTTTTAACAATTTTGGATTAATTTTTAGTGTATACAAGAATAGAAATTACTATGTGAAGTTGATATAACTTTGAAAGGTAACGTTCGTATTTCGAGTAGATGTCCTATGCTGAAGTATTGATAATCGACCTGCTTGATCAGGCCGCAGTGGGTTAAGCGGGCAATGCCCCTGTGGGAGTGCGGGGCAACGTCTCCGTCCAAAATGGAAATTGAATTTATACAAGTGTTTGGAAAATTATAAATATACATGAACAAAAATGAAAAGACATGTTTCTCGGATGAAAAGTCATATATTTTGAAGGATCAACTATCTTAGAGCGTGTTGGTTGGGGGGTTGGGGTGGGGAGGGGAGGGGAGGGGAGGGGAGAGATTATTTTAAATTATGTTTGTTTGGTTCAATTTTTTGGAGGAGAAGAGAGGGGAGGGGAGGGGAGCAAAATCCCTCCTAAGTCAATTTTAGCTCCCCTCAAAAATGGGGGGTTTTGGAGGGGAGAGAAAAGAAATAACTAAAATTTTAAATATATTGACTAAATTATCCATACTTATACATTAAAATATAAAATTGTCATAATTACAAATCTCTCTTATATTTGCTTCACCATTCAATTCTTTTTATTCTCTTATCTTATATTTGTTTTAATTTTAGTTTAATTTCACGTATTATGTAGAACTTTTAATTTTAATTTTATTCTTTGTTTAATTTAAAGATAATATAAGTTTATATTGTTTTAATTTTATTTATAAAAGGCTACAAGGATAAAATAGTAAATTAGTTTAAATTATGTTTGTTTGGTTCAATTTTTTAGAGGAGAAGGGAGGGGAGGGGAGGGGAGCAAAATCCCTCCTAAGCCAATTTTAGCTCCCCTCAAAAAGTGGGGGGTTTTGGAGGGGAGAGAAAAGAAATAATTAAAATTTTAAATATATTGACTAAATTATCCATACTTATACATTAAAATATAAATTATCCTAATTACAAATCTCTCTTATATTTGCTTCACCATTCAATTCTTTTTATTCTCTTATCTTATATTTGTTTTAATTTTAGTTTAATTTCACGTATTATGTAGAACTTTTAATTTTAATTTTAATTTTATTCTTTGTTTAATTTAAAGATAATATAAGTTTATATTGTTTTAATTTTATTTATAAAAGGCTACAAGGATAAAATAGTAAATTAGTTTAAATTATGTTTGTTTGGTTCAATTTTTTAGAGGAGAATGGAGGGGAGGGGAGGGGAGCAAAATCACTCTTAAAGTCAATTTTAGCTCCCCTCAAAAAGTGGGGGGTTTTGGAGGGGAGAGAAAAGAAATAATTAAAATTTTAAATATATTGACTAAATTATCCATACTTATACATTAAAATACAAAATTGTCCTAATTACAAACCCCTCTTATATTTGCTTCACCATTCAATTCTTTTTATTATCTTCTCTTATATTTGTTTTAATTTTAGTTTAATTTCATGTATTATGTAGAACTTTTAATTTTAATTTTATTCTTTGTTTAATTTAAAGATAATATAAGTTTATATTGTTTTAATTTTATTTATAAAAGGCTACAAGATAACATAGTAAATTAGTTTTAAAATCTATCTCCTCATTTCTTGAACCAAACATATATCTAATTAAAAACTCTCCCCTCCCCTCCTTTGAACCAAACACGTATTTAATTAAAATCTCTACCCTCCCCTCCCATCCCCTCCATTAAAATCCCTTCCCTCCCCTCCCCTCCCCTCCCGTCCGTTGAACCAAACAGACCCTTATTCATTTATATATGTGTGTCATATTGGACAAAATTGATATATACATAAGTTCAAAAACACTTTATGTTATTCTTCATCTTTTATGCTAAGTTCTCAAATAAGTATTCAAATCTTTTATGCTAAGTTCTCAAATAAGTATTCAAGTAGTGTTGACTTACCTACTTAATTTGTTTGATTATATCCTGAAATAAATTTGATTCAATCTCCATCAACATAAAGTATGGGAAAATATTACTCTAAAAAATAATATACACGCCTCCAAATCAGATTTCACAACAACATCTACCTCAACACTCACAGCTTATGAACTTTGATGATCATATAAAATTAACGAACTATCAAGATCTTTTATCTCACTTTGTTCCCTTTTTTTTTTTAAATCATTGGAAACCCCACCGTCAAATCACCGTTAAACTAACTATCTCAAAAAAGAGTACATGCTAAAATATCGTAAATTGTAATTAAGTGCATTAATCTCATTCTTGTATCATACATTTACACATAATAAAGATAAAACTCTTCAAAGTAAAAACTCTTGCTATTAAAAGCTTTAATTGAGAGTTGTGTGAGTAGCAATCTGGGTCTGAGGTGTCCTTTGGAGGGTGACCAATGAGTAGTAAGCTCCTGTGTGTCCCTTTGCCAACAAAGATTGATGGGTTCCTTTCTCCACCACGTGTCCTTTATCTAACACAGCAATGATATCACAATTTTGTATGGTACTTAGCCTATGAGCTACCACAACACTGGTTCTCCCCACCATCAAACGCTCAAGTGCTTCTTGTACCACTTTCTCTGACCGACTATCAAGTGCACTGGTGGCCTCATCCAGCAGCAAGACTCCAGGATTCTTCAATATGGCACGAGCAATGGCTATTCTTTGCTTCTGGCCTCCTGAGAGCTGCAATCCCCTGTCACCACACCACGTATCATAACCACCATTCAATCCTGAAATAAAATCGTGAGCGTTGGCTGCCTTTGCGGCTTCAATGATCTCTGATTCATCCATCTTATCTGACGCTCCATATGTTATGTTTTGCCTGATAGTACCAGCAAACAATGTTGGTTCTTGACTGACAAGTGCAATATGTCTCCTCAGTGACCTAAGTTGGTATGATTTGATATCTCGTCCGTCAATTTTTACAACACCCTTTAAGGGATCATAATAACGTTCGATCAAGCCAATGATTGTTGATTTTCCTGACCCACTTTGTCCTACCAATGCTGTTGATTTTCCGGATTCAATTTTGATCGAGAAACCTTTGAAGATCATCACATCTGGTCTAGCAGGATAAGCAAAATGGACATTCTGAAGTTCAATATTGCCTGTTATTTTTTCAGGCTGGTGACCTTCATGATCTTCAGGTTCAATTTTTGTAAACCGATCCAATACAGCAAAGACTGACCCAACAGAATCCGAGCCTTTGGCTATATCCGTAGTCATGCTACCAGCATCAGCAATGACTCGGCCAGTACTCACCAGGATCATGAAGGTTTCAAAAAGTGCTTTCGAACTGATGTAGCCATCCGTAATGAGCCTGCCGCCATACCAAAAATCCAATGCCCAAGTGCATGATGTCAGGCTCTGGGAAAATGCAAGGCCTATACCTGCATACCATGATTGCCGAATACTCTCCCTTTGAGGGCCTTGTTGAGCTTTTTCAAGCATCTTCAGGATTCTTTCTTGGGAAGAAAACGCAGTAATGGTTCTTAGATTTGACACAGCTTCAGCTGCAAGCTTGCTGCTTTCATCTTGTGCTTTTATGGCCTTATTTGACATGCTCTTAAGCAGTACCCTTCTAGCGTAAAAGCATATAATCACCAGAGGCTGAACTGCAATCATCACCAATGCAAGTCTCCAGGCTATGAATAGACCCATTGTGAAAGCAATGGTAACTGCAGAAATTGTCTGTACAAGCAAAGCTGTACGATCACCCACCAAAGATCTCACCTGTGAACAAACAAAAAGCATAATCAGCCCCACGAATTTATGCTTATTCCTTTCTTTTTTTTTCTTTTTTTGCTTATAACTTACCACATTGGCATCTTTAGCAAGTCTAGAGCAAATGGCACCACTTGAATTCTCATCCTGATCGAACCATCCAACTTCAAAAGTGAGAATCTTTGAAAGCATCCTTTCTCTAATCCTTTTAGTCAAGTGCTCACCCATGTAAGCAAAATTGTAATGCTGAATAATGTTAATCACCAAAGAAAATACCGCAAGGCTAACGAAACACAAGGAATAAATCATTGTCTTCCTTTTGATCTCATCGTGATCTGTCAAGAAATACACTGATATCATAGACCCCATGGCAAATGCATAAACTGGCTGCACTGCACCAAATAAAGTGGCACCTATACAACCCAACGTTGCTTGTTTCCATTCTGGTGCATTCAAAGCTACCAGTCTCCTGAAAGATGGCACAGGCAATTTTTTGTTATCTTCTTCATTGGGTTGTGAGACTCTCCCCTGAGCAAATGAATTGGCAGAACTTGAACGACTGACAAGTGAAAGTCTCCTGCTGCTACTGTTGTTAATGTCAATAGTTGATATAGAAGCCAAGCTTGTATCATCTTGTGGGGTTGTTGTTTTTGCTTTCTCAGTTTGTTGGAGTCGAACAAGTGAAGTGTAAAGGCCATTTTCATCTTGAATTAGCTCATCATGGGATCCAGTTTCCGTGACTTGCCCATTTTGGACAACGGCGATGACGTCGGCATTACGGATGGTAGAGAGCCGGTGGGCGATGATGATGGTGGTCCGGCCAACGGCGGCCTTGTCTAGAGCTTCTTGGACAACACGTTCGGATTCAGAATCTAGTGCACTTGTTGCCTCGTCTAAGAGAAGGATTCTTGGTGCTTTTATTATGGCTCTTGCAATTGCTATTCTTTGCTTTTGCCCCCCGGACATTTGGACACCTCTCTCACCAACCTGTGTCGAAAAGGTTCAATAAATTTTATATTGAATAAAGGACAGATAAATCAAATATAAAATTTAAAAAAATTTATGGAAATATTTTTATTATTTAATTATCACAGACCTCCTGCAGCCGACATGCATATAGAGAACATGAACATGGGTGCTCATTTTAAGAAAGTGAAGCAAATGTAAACAATTAAGAACTAGAAGACGTGAAGGACTAGATCACTTCTTTAATAAAAAATTAATAATAAAAACATTCAAACATTGACAATGTAATTAACTTGAATAGGACAAGTGTGATATTTAATTTTCAATTATATATATATATATATATATATATATATATTATATATATATATATATATATTATATGAATGGCTTGCTAGCTAGAAGACAAGTAGTACTAACCTGGGTATCATATTGTTGAGGCAACTGACAAATGAAATTATGAGCATTTGATGCTTTTGCTGCTTCAATTACCTCTTCTGTTGAGGCATCTTCCTTGCCAAAAAGTACATTTTCCTTGATTGATGTGGCAAATAGTGCTGGCTCTTGGCTCACCAAACCCATTTGTGACCTTAGCCATTTGAGTTGTAACTTGTTAATAGAAACTCCATCCAAAATTATTTCTCCCCCAAGTGGGTCATAAAACCTTTGTAATAATGCTACTACTGTTGATTTTCCTGAGCCACTACCACCCACTAATGCTACAGTTTTTCCTGCTGGAATTGTTAGGCAAAAATCTTTGAAGATTATGTTTTCAGGTCTTGATGGGTATACAAATTGTATATGTTTGAATTCAACTTCACCGGAAACATTTTCCAAGATTTCACCTTCTTTATTATCTGAATCTATCTTAGGTACCCTTTTTATTACCTCCATTATTCTTTCTCCTGCTGACATTGCTTCTGAAAAGTACTTCAAGTTCGGCAAACCAGCTCCTAACGCTCTAATTAACACAAATATTTAATCATAAGTACCATCAACAAGAAAATTAGTATATAAGAATTTCTAGAGGGCACAGAGATATATACTTACAGGCCACCAACGGCAATGGAGGCGCCGACGGCGAAAACAGTCCCTCCTTGATCACCATGGTACATGACCATTCTGCTACCATAATAACACAAGAAAGACCAAATAGCAAATGTAATTCCATTGCTACCAATGGCCAAGCCTTTAGCTAAGCCCTGCTTTAACCCTAATTTCACTGAACCTTCTAAGGCTGAAGAAAATTCATTGATGGTTTTGCTTTCACCAACAAAAGCATAAACAGTTCTTATAGAAGATATTGCTTGCTCTGCAATTGTACCAGCCTTCTTATACTCATCTCTCATCTTCCTTGCTAATGACATCAAAGTCCTTCCATACATTAATCCAGGAATCACTAGAAGCACAACAAATGGAAACCCAACAATAGCTAGCTTCCATAGCATCAAGAAAGCTACTAAGTAGCAGCCAAAGAATAAGGAACCATTCATCACAAAGTTTGGTAGCTGTCACAAAGTTACATTAAAAAAAATTACTACTATCATTAGAATAAAATAAAATGAAAAGTACTTTTTTAAACTTTTGTCCTAAATTAATCAAATTACCTTTTCACTAATAACATCTTGAATCACAAGACTATCATTAGAAACACTTGTGATGACTTCTGCTGTGCTTGTAACATGCAAATCAAAGTAACCAACATCTTGCCTTAACACAGCTTTCAAATATCTTGCTCTCATCCTCGTTGCTTGTCTTTCACCTGTTCTTGTCCAACAATATCCCTCTAAAAATTCCCAAAAATTGAAGGAAAAAAAATGGTTAAAAATCAATAACATCGATCTATTTAAAATATTAAATTTCAATAAATAAATAAATAAAAAATACCCAGAAAACAAACAACCCATGATCCACAAGCCAAGTACAACATACGAACTGCATTCTGTCACACAAAAAAAATCAACCCAGTTAGCCTTTTATTCCTTTGCATGAATGGAGAGGGGAGAAAATGAAGAGATAAAGAATATATGGTATATAAATGAACCTTGTTAATACTGTGTGAGAACATATCAACGGTGACATTTGATACATCACCAATATTGTTCATAAATTTACTTGTTATAAACAACACCAAAGGGGTAGTAAACCCATCACCAACTGCCCCGATGAACCCTAAAGCCATCAAAAACATATCCACACCGTCCGCATGCATGAAAATGGATCGAAACGACCCGGTTTTCTTTTTTGTAACCTCACTACTGCCCTTTTTTTCACCACCCATTTTCCAAGGAACAACAAAGTAAAGCAATAAAAAAAAAAAAAAAGCACCAAGAATCTGATAAGCACTTCTGCTTTAGCTTAGCTCAACTCAGCCGAGTTCAGATACTTTTTTGGCTTTTGGGCTTTGAGATACAAAATTAAATGGGAGAGGGGGTTCATGTAATGAGAAATAAACTTGGTGATGTCTTGTATTTATAGATGTCTTTCGGGGGATTACTGTAAAGTTATTAAGGCAATCGGTAATGTTATTCATACTCACTATTTTTTAAAATTATCGCACCTGTGTTACTGTAGTTATAATGAGAAAGTTGAGATAATTTTAAGGATAAATATGAGTATGATATGCATTTTTATAAGCAACCAGACAAATTAAAATTTTAAAAAATGAAAATAGAGTTGGTGAATGTTGCAAAATTGAGGCATTAATTTTTATTGATAGCATGTGGACAGTCCTATGATATTATAATAAAGATCAGTTAACATGTGCCTAATTAGTAGATATACATGGCAAAAAAGCCCGAGGCCCGGCCCGAGGCGAAAAAAGCCCGAGCTGGGCTTCAAAATGGGGGCCCGACTCGGGCCCGGGCCGGGCTCAACCCAAAAAGCCCGGGCTTAAAATAAAAAAATAAATATTTTTTAATTATAAAATATATATATTTATATAATAAATTTCTTATATTTATAATTTTTTATAATAAAAAAATCGAGTCCGGGCTTAAAATAAATAAATAAATATTTTTATTTATAAAATATATATATTTATATAATAAATTTTTATTTTTTTAATTTTTTATAATAAAAAAATGGAGCCCAGGCCAAGCCCGGCCCGAGCCCGACCGGGCCGGCCCGGCCCCGGGCCAAATTTTTTTTTTTGCCGGGCCCGGCCCGTTGCCATGCATATTAGTAGATGATCACGGTTGACTTTACTTGTTCCCTCCTTTGATTTGCTCATTTGATTTGCGTCATTTATGACTGTAAGTTTCATTTGTCCGTGATAAAATAAGTTCAATTGAGTTGTAACTAGTCTTAAAGATCTTGGAACAATGGACTGATTTATGGTAAAACTGGATCATTTTCGTTAAAATTGTGTTGGTTGAAGCGTTCGAACGTGTGGCGTTAGTGGCACGTTCTCCATTGGGTTCGAACGAAATATTCCAGAGAGCAAACGTTCGAGATACGTTTGTTGAAACATTTGAACGAAACATTCCAATGAGCATGCGTTCATGGTGCGTTCGAGTAGCGTTCGAACGAGTCTTTCCAACGAGTACACGTTTGTGGTGCGTTCTAGTAAACGTTCAAACGCGACTATGATATGAACGCATTTTCTAACCTTTTCACTTTGGAAAACCCTAAATCTCCTTTTCACTTTGGAAAACCCTAAATCTTACCCTACCTATAAATAGAACATGTAGCCATCATCCCAAAGGTTGAAACAAAAATCCATTAAACCAAAATCTCTCAAAGCTTTCAATATTTTTTGATTCCACCATTGAAGACTTCTTATCTTTTTGTCTTCTTTGTTAATGGTGCGAATCCCTATTTGATAAACCTTCAACACAACCAAATCCAAAATTCCTAATCCTTCAGAGTTCTCAAGGATGATGATTAGTAGTCGGAGTTCCAGCGTGCATAAGGATTTGATTCACTCAGAGACTTTAGATGTTCTGAAAAAAATCGTGGTTTGCAGGCTTAAGAAGTTGCTTGGGTTCTTACAGTCTAGAGGTACTTGAGTCAGTGGAGTTGCCACCATATGTCTTGACCATCGCTACCCGAAGGGGTTTTTGCACTGGCACGAGTTTTCCACTTCGTCACCAAAATTATTGTGTTGATTTTGTGTGGTTGTTTTTGTTTCTGTAATTTATTTTAATTATTTATTTTTTGATTGCTTGTTAAGAATCCATAGAAATAATATTTAGGACTTATCTTAAAATATTATGTTAAATTCCGCATAGAGTGAGAACCTAGGATATTCACGAACTTTCAATTGGTATCAGAGCCTGAACTCGATCCTTGACCCGTTAGCTATGGAAAGAAGTCAACCTTTAAATTATCCCTCATTCTTTAATGAGACTGAATATTTACATTGGAAGGTTCGCATGAGAGCGTTCCTTAAGTCCTTAGATGAGAGGGTCTGGATGACAGTAGAGTACGGGTGGAAACCTCCCGTGGTTATAGTTGATGGGGTTTCTTCCCCTAAATATAAATTGACCTGGACCAATGATGAATTTGATGCTAGCAACAAGAATAACAAGGCAATTATTGTTATTCATGGTGCTGTTTGCTCTATTGACTTTATGAGAATGTCCATGTGTGAAATAGCCAACCTTTAAATTGTCCCTCATTCTTTGATGGGATTGAATATTTGCATTGGAAAGTTCGCATGAGAGCGTTCCTTAAGTTCTTAGATGAGAGGGTCTGGATGACAGTAGAGTACGGGTAGAAACCTCTCGTAGTTATAGTTGTTCGGGTCTCTTCCCCTAAATATAAATTGACCTGGACCAATGATGAATTTGATGCTAGCAACAGGAACAGCAAGGCAATTAATTCCATTCATGGTGTTGTGTGCTCTACTGAATTTAGAATTTCTATGTGTGAAATAGCCAAGGATGCTTGGGATCCTACAGATTATGTATGAGGGTACACTGTCTGTTAAAAATAATAGACTCCAGGATCTTGCTAATAGGTTTGAGGTCGCCAGAATGAAGAATGATGAGACATTTGATGAATTTTATACTGAGATTAATGATATCGTTAACTCAATATTTAACCTAGATGAGACTATCCCTACCAGTAGGATAGTTAGGAAAATCTTTAGATCTCTGTCTGATAAGTTCCTACCCAAGATTACCGCCATCGAGGAAATAAATGACCTCGATTAGTTTAAATTAGATGACCTCATAGGAAAATTGCAGGTTTATGAGAATTAACTTCCTCGTTATAAAAAGCCAAAAACTATAACGATGAAGATCGCGAAGGAAGTTGCTCATGATTCGTCTAGTGATGATGATAATACTCTCATGGATTATGATTTGGCCATATTTGAACAGAGTTTTAATAAATTTCTTTGCAAAGAGGTTTAAGAAATTTCTAAAGCTTAATAATAGTGGCAATAACAGTAATTAGGATATGAAGGATAAGCCTAGAGATAGTAGGCATAGCTGGAGAGAGTCTAGAGAGGATATGGGTTGTAGATCCCGCGGTATCCAGTGCCATGAATGTGAAGGTTATGAGCATATTCGACCTGAGTGCCCTACATATCTTAAGGCTAAAGGTAAGAAAGTCATGACAACATCCCTTAGTGATTCAGAAGGTGGATATACTTCTGATGAGTCTCCTAAAGATAAGAGGAACTTTATGGCCTTTAATGCTAGTGTGTCTGATGAGTGAGAAAATGAAGTTAATGCTGGTGATTTAGAAGTCTCTTTTGATGAGTCTGTAGATGAGAATAGTCTTCAGACAGCTTATGTTGAACTGTTTAATGAGAGTTTAGCTATTAAAAAGACTAATAGAGAGGTCAATAAGAGGCTGAAACTAGTTGAGCTAGAAAAAAATGAAGCTCAAGCCAAATTTGAGAAAGCCTCTTAATGGTAGATGACCTGGAGGAAATGAATAGATGCCTAGTTGATAGGGTCCATATTTTAGAGGCCGATCTTAAAGATGCTAGAACCCAATTTTCTGTATCTTCAAGTGGGAATAAAAAATTAGATCAGATGCTAGGTGTTAGTATTGAGCCTAATTGCAACAATGCGTCATCGTCTAGAGTTGTGTCTAACCCTTCTAAACATGACTTAGGTAAGAAGCCATCTAAGTGCATTCATGTGATTCCTTAATTTGTTCCTCGTCATGTGACCCAATCTCGATCTAGAGGTGTTGTAGGTAAACCTCGCTCTTATCCGAGGTGTGTGCCTGTGTGCCATCACTGTGGCAAGGCAGGACACATTAGGCCTAAGTGCTTTATGTTGCACAAACAAAAGAAGAGGTCGAAGAGTGTGTCACCTATATTTGACTCCTCAAGTCTAGTGTCTTAAGTGTCTTAGTGAGAAACTTGCTGTATTGACTAGTAATTCTCAAATGGAAGAGATTCATAAGAAAGTTTGGGTAAGAAAGTAAAATATCTGCCCTTCTACTTCTGAATGCCTTAATAGGCATGATGAGAGTGCACTTCGGTGTAACTTCTCTTAGAAGTTGTATTTATTTTCTCATTGCATGTGTGTGTGCATGTGTTTTATGTTTTTGCATGTTTAATTTCTTTTCACTGCATATGGGTGTGTGTGTGTTTTATTTTTTTTATATGTCCCTTAGTATATAGGATGGAAATCCAGATATAAATTTCATAGCCGATTCCGAATGGATGATAGTATGATATACACTCGGGATACAACTCCACATATCATTGGATATTGACAAGCCATGTGTGTCTTTATATATTTTTTTTTGTGAGTGTTAAATTTGAAAAAATCAAAAAATATATAAATTGAAAAAGACCAAAAATATTTTTGTGGCTTATTCGAGCATGAAAAGCATGTGCATGTGATCCCAGTACGTAGGATATATGGTTATGCATGTACATGTGTGTGTGATAAAAACTCTTGGTATATCTTGTGTTTGTACCTCACATACACGATTTTATATTGTCAATGCTTGATCGTATGTATGATTTTTTGGACTAGCAATCTAATATCTAACATACTTTGTTTAATAAATAGTGTGACCTATGATTAGATGACTTCACTATCCCCTTATAAAAATAAAAAGAAATTAAATAAAAATTTTACTTGAGACTCAAATGCAAAAGAGCCGATGAGCCAAATTCAAAAGATAAAGGCAAAAACCTTTCACTCGAAAGAATTTTTATATATGAGCTCATGATAATTATGCGGAAAATAACATAGCATGCAACCAATGTTGCTTAATTTCAGGTCCTAGTGGTGCTGGGTTTGAACATCTATTATGTGAACTTGGTTTATTAAGAAATAGATTTTTTTTTGCTGTGTCCAGCTCATAAAATAAGATATTAAGCCTTGATTCGTTGTGCACTGACTTTTTCACGCAAGTGTTTGTTATGCTTTGGTGTTTATGTCATATGCTTAAGTGGTGTATTTAGCCAAATTTAAAGTGATGTATATTATTTCATGTCATAACCACCTGAATACTGATGGGGTATCATTGTATTTGCTTGAAGTGTTGTTTCAGTCAGTTTTTGATAAATTCTATTTTTTTCTTATCTCATTATGTGAATGTGTATGCTCATTGTCTTTATATACCATTTGTCTTGCATGTCTATGAGTTTTTACTTCCCGATTGATTTCAAGATAACTTTATGGGATGGTTAGTGAGAATGAGTATGTTTTGTTTGCTTTTACTCTTGCACAAGTTATCTCATGTTGTTTTTCCAGTTTCCTTCATCTTTTGTCATTTCGTGATAAAAAATGGAGAGTAGATTAATGAGGAGTAGCAGCGTAGAATATCCTTTTGATGTCTCCATTTTTATGAGGGTTAATATTATTAGAGAGAAAGATATCTTCTTGTTCATGCATGAGATTTATACCTGCTTTATATTATTCTTGTTAATCCTAATCATTTTCAAGGTATACTGTTGTATGTGGATGTTTCAGGTAAGCAGGCTTGTTGCTGCGGTGACATTGATTTGAAGACTACTTGGTTAGGTGTTAGATCGCGTCATAATGTAATAAGTCACTATTTTAATGGTTGACAGTTGTCTATTTTCTTTTTGGGTCTATTATCGTAGTCTTTATATTAAGTAGTATTTTGTCACGGAATACCAAAGTGGGAGATTGTAAGTTCCATTTTTATTGGAATTGTCCATGACAAAATAAGTTCAATTGAGTTGTAACTAGTCTTGAAGATCTTGGTATAATTGGACTGGTTTATGGAAAAGCTGGATCATTTTCATTAGTGTTGCGTTCATTGAAGTGTTCGAACGTGTGGCGTTAGTGGCACGTTCTCAATTGGATTTGAACGAAATATTCCACAAAGCAAACGTTTGAGGTAAGTTCGTTGAAATGTTTGAAGAAAACATTCCAGAGAGCACTCGTTTGTGGTTATTTCGAGTAGCGTTCAAATGATTCTTTCCAATGAGTATGCATTTGTGGTGCATTCGAGTAAACATTCGAACGCGACTACAATCTGAACGTATTTTTTAGTATTTTCACTTTAAACCCTAAATATTCACCCTACCTATAAATAGAACATGTAGCCACCATCCCCAAGGGTTGAAACACAAATCCATTGAATCAAAATCTCTCAAAGCTTTCAACCTTCTTTGATTCCACCATTGAAGACTTCTTATCTTTTTGTCTTCTTTGTTAATGGTGTGAATCCCTCTTTGATAAACCTTCAACACAACCAAACCAAAAATTCCTAATCCTTCAGAGTTCTCAAGGAGGAAGATTGGTAGTTGACTAAAACACACACACTTTTATTGCTAAAATAAAAATTAAATACAAGAAAGCTTTAAATAAACACGCAAGATACTCTCTTCTTAGTATTCTAAAGAAATTCCCCTGAAGAAAGTATGAAGAATTTAAATGAAATCAGCCTCTATTATAGGCTCCAAAATCGGTGCGCGTCACGACGCGTGCTAAAGGAATTGGTGGCTGTCGGCAGACTGCATTATTGGCTTGGCGTCACACACTGACATCATGATGATGTAAGTAATGACGTGTGTCGACAGACTGAATTATTATGCTGACGTCATGATGATGTTTGTCGGTAGCTGAATAATTGAGGTACGTCGCGACTCCAAGGTCCTGCGCGTCGTGACGCGTGAACAATGAATTCCCCAATTTTGCCTTTTTATCCGTTTTTCATCATTTTAGCCCCAATTTGATTCCAACGAGTCCCGATATTTTATTTATCTAAAATAACATAAAACACATCAAAATACTTATAATACCCGAGAAACTATATAAAATATTAAGTAAAAGAGGCGGTAAATCTTGATATATTTTCCGCTCCTCAAACCTAATATTTTGCTAGTCATCGAGCAAAACGAACAAAATAAAATGTAATAACAACTTAAAAATAAAATTCAACTAAGCCATTTTCGTGTGGATCACGATTGCTTCTAGCGTATGCAACAAGCCTTTAAACCCCTAGGTATCTCTAGTGGATGAGATATAGTCTTGTGAGGGCTTACAACGACGATACCCACAAACGTCAATCAAATGTTCATTCAAACACACAACAAGTTAGTGACTAAACAAGTGAAATTCTTATCCAAATTAATAGTTGTTTTATTTTTTTCGAAATTACCAAATAAGTAAATTCTCCGATTATTTTTACCATTCTCCATATACACAACGAACAAGATAATAATCAAATCATTGTGCCCACAATAGTCATAAGTGTAGTTGAAAAGAGAGTAATATTTTATCCTAAAGTTATATCATAATTCACACATTTTTAACAATGGATCTTTTTCTGATTTTTTTTTAATATATATATATATACACTTCAATTCTTGTAACGAGTTTTGGGTCAGTGACTCCCAAACTAGTTGGCTTTAGAACACTGGGTGTTAAGATATCCCTACAGACTTAATTACTCAGATCTCAGATGCTAAAAGTTCTACCGTTTGACGTGAACAATCACTGCTTACTGAGGCAAGATGTTCAGTTACTAAGTAGAAACTTTATTATTATTAACTCAGACTTTTCTGTTTGACGCGAACAATCACTACTTCTGAGACAAGATGTCATGTTACTAAGTAAAAGCATGATTAATTATTTATATACACATATTTTTTTTTTAATTCCATCGCTTTCAAATGCTTCCTCCAATAAACTAGTGAACTGAATATTACAAACTTTTCACTTACGACCCATGTCCATATGTTACCATGCATGTTGATAATACCTATCAAATGAGCATATGAAGTTCCAATTTAGGTCAATATTATAGAGATTTCAAGAATTTAAATAATTCAAAATGAAGTAAATAAAATTAACTTGTTACGAGTTAGGCTGAGATACGTCTCAAAAGTGGAAATTCCTTACACAACTATCTCAATCACAATTCCACATGGTTAGTCAAGTTTAAAACATAAAAACATAATTTTTATTTTATTTTTTAAAGTTTTTTGAACTAAAAACAACACAAAGAAAAATAAAAGTAAAATAGTAGTCAACTATTCCCCTCCTTCAAAATTAATTGAGACATTGTCCCCAATATCTAAAAAGAAGAGGAAAAGTTTAGAAAACATTACTTGGTTAGCGTGGAATTCTACTTCTAAAAAGAAAACTAAAGGTAAAGATCCAGATTTATTCGACGCTTCTGACCACGATCATTATCAGAATAATTTATCTTGGAAATGATAGGGTCAATTTACGGTTCAAAGTCTAAGAGTTGGTCAATTAAATCATTGGTTGTTCTGGCAATGAAGAGAATATCTTTTACGGGTTTTAAAAGGAACTCATTTCTCCGGGCATATTCAAGAAACACAAAAAAGTCAAAAAATACGTCAACATTAAACAGTCCAATTGATTTCTGGTATTTCAAGTTAGGGGTGTTCATAGGGTCGGGTCAACCCGCGACCCGACATGACCAGCGCGGGTTCATAAAAAAATTTACAAAATTTTGACCCGACCCCGACCCGATCCGAAATTTTCAGGTTGCTCAACGAGTTTGATCCCCTTGACTCGACCCGACCCGACCCTATACAAATATATTATTTTTCTAAAATATTTATTAATATTTTTAAAGTTATTTCATTTGTTTATTACTTTTTTTTTGTATTAAAATTTTATATATATGATATTTTTGGGACATAAAATAATTAATATTAATATTTCAAAATAATTAATTCATTTAAAAAAATTATTTTTTTTAAAATGACCCGACGACCAGACCCGACCCAAACCCGATCGGGTTCCACTTCTCTGTGACCCGACCCGCGACCCTATTTTCCCTTGACCTGACTCGATCGGGTCTAACAAAATTTCAAAAATCCCGACCCGACCCTGAACACCCATATTTCAAGTTCGCCCAAGATAGCACTGTGAAAATTTCCTTCATCGTGCCCAAGCCACCTAGAAAGCAATAAAAGCATCAGCACAGTTAATCATTTCAACAAGTTGTTCGGACAAAACTGACACGATGCATTCCTCTCCGTTTGATTATATGATAAGATTTGCGTCCGCCAAAGGTTTTGGAATGATTCCCAAAACTTGAATACCTCCTTCCTATACGGTCCTTGAAACTTACCACAGTAATCCAAGATTGTCATCGCCATATACTAAGTGCATATTCCTCTATATCGTGACTCTACCCAATTCGAACACCCCTATTTCAAGTTCGCCCAAGATAGCACTGTGAAAATTTCCTTCATCGTGCCCAAGCCACCTAGAAAAGCAATAAAAGCATCAGCACAGTTAATCATTTCAACAAGTTGTTCGGACAAAACTGACACGATGCATTCCTCTCCGTTTGAATATATGATAAGATTTGCGTCCGTCAAAGGTTTTGGAATGATTCCCAGAACTAGAATACCTCCTTCCTATACGGTCCTTGAAACTTACCACAGTAATCCAAGATTGTCATCGCCATATACTAAGTGCATATTCCTCTCTATCGTGACTCTACCCAATTCTTTTGTTGCTTCAACGAATTCTGGTTTAGATCCAGAACTAGTACAGTAAAATACACAGTTGTTAAGAACTCGTCTTCTTTAAGTTGCTTCCATATATATATATATATATATATATATATATATTCTCTTTTAAATCTGGATGTGTTGACGAAAGTAATGACTAGTCAGATGACTCACCTACCAAGCGAACTTGTGCTTCAATTATCCAACGAATATTACTAAGAATACCTTGGATCATCAGAAGTCTCATTCTTTCAATGCGTGCTTTGTAGACTTTCATCAGAGAGTTTTGAGGGAGAGAAGGAAAATGCTTGCGAAGTTTTACGAGAATGTCTTCCATCATATTTGTGATTTTTTCCTACAAAATAAAACACACAAAATCTATATATATATATATATATAAATTGCAAGGGTTGCCTCCCTGCTAGCGCTAAGTTTATTATCGTCAGCTAGACATAACTGCCAAAATATTAGGCTAGATCGACAAGTGTGAGACTTTCTTTTTTATGCTTGATAGAATCTCCCAAGTAGTGCTTGACACGTTGGCTGTTGACCTTGAATGTGTTGTTGGAGTTGGGGTTATGTATCTCAACTACTTCGTAGGGTAACACCTGAGTAATCACATATGGACCTGACCACCTTGATCTCAGTTTGCTAAGGAAATGTTTCAACCTTGAGTTGTATAATGCCCTGGTTCCAGTTGTCTTCGAACTATTTTTTTCATGCCACTTCTTGGTCTTTTCTTTGTATAGTTTGGAATTCTAATAATCATAAAGGTGAAATTCTTCCAATTCATTCAGTTGGTGGAGCCGTTTCTCTCCTACTGCTTGTAGATCAAAATTCAGCTTCTTTACTGCCTAGTACGCTTTATGTTCAAGTTCCACAGACAGATGACATGTTTTTTCAAACACCATTCGATATGGGGACATTCCAATTAGTGAGTTGTCCGGTAGGCCTATAATGTTTCATCCAATTTTGTAGACCAGTCCCTCTTTGTTGAATCATCAGTTCTCTCCAAGATTCTTTTTATTTCTCTATTGGAAACTTCAACCTGCTCACTTAACTGTAGATGGTAAGCAGTAGCAACTTTATGAGTAACTCCGTATTTAGCTAGTTGTGCATCGAAGTATCCGTTGCAAAAGTGTGTGCCACCATTAATGATGATCGCTCGAGGTATTCCGAAGCGAGTGAAAATATTCTTTTTGAGGAATTTTAACACCACTTTGGAATCATTCGATGGTAGTGTTGTTGCTTCAACCCATTTGGAGACGTAGTCTACTGTAACCAGGATATACAGGTTTCCAAATGATAGAACAAAAGGTCCCATAAAGTCAATCCCTCATACATCAAATATCTCCACTTCAAGAATGTTTTGAAAAGGTTCTTCATTTCTCCTTGAAATTTTTCCCGTTCTCTGGCACCTGTCACATTGAAGAATGAATAAGTGAGCATCTTTAAATAAAATGGGCCAGAACAAACCTGATCGTAGGACTTTGGCTGCAGTTTTGTCTCCGATGAACTTTCCGTCATATGGTGATGTATGACAATGCTGCAAGACACTATTAACCTCCTCTTTTGGTACATAACACCATAATAACTTAGCAGTACAATGTTTGAATAGGTACGACTCATCTTAGACATAGTGCTTGACTTGACTTCTTTGAAGAATTTCATCCGTTGCTGATGTGTCCATTCTAACGGACATTTTTCCAATACTATGTAGTTTACATAGTCAGCATATCATGGGATTTCCTGCTGCTTGGTGGTAAATAACTGTTCATCAGGAAAAGTTTCTTTGATTGTCAGCTCAGTGCTAGTTGTATTTCCATTTTCGAGCCTTGATAAATGATCTGCCACTTGATTTTCTGTCCCATTCCTGTCTCAGATCTCCACGTCAAATTCTTATAGTAAAAGCACCCAATGGATCAATATGGGCTTGGCATCTTTCTTTGCGATCATGTATTTGATTACTGAATGATCTGTGTAGACCACCATTTTGGGACCCAGCAAATAATAGCAGAATTTATAAAAAGTAAACACAACTGCGATAAACTCTTTTCAGTTTTGTGTAGTTGAGTTGTGATTCATTCAAAGTTCTGCTGGCGTAGAAAATAGTATGAAAAATTTTCGCTTTACGTTGTCCCAAAACTGTACCTACAGCAAAATCACTAGCATCGCACATTACTTCAAAAGGAACTGTCCAATTTGGTGCTACTATGATGGGGCAGAGACCAATTTCTATTTCAAGATCTCGAAAGCATGGTGGCAAGTGGAACGTCACATCTTTCTCCAACAGATTGCATAATGGTTTAGCAATCTTTGAGAAGTCATTGATGACTCTCCGGTAAAATCATGCACGCCCGAGAAAACTTTGAATCCCTTTGATGGATGATGGTGGATGTAGTTTTTCTATTGTCTCGATCTTTGCTTTGTCTACCTCGATTATCTTTTTAAAGATCCGATGTCCAAGTACAATATATTCCTATACCATGAAATGACATTTCTCCTAATTGAGTACCAGGTTGGTATTTTCACATCTCTGTAACACTTTTTCCAGATTTTACAAGCAATAGTGGAATGATTCTCCAAATATTGAGAAGTCATCCATGAAGACTTCCATGCTTTGTTCTATCAAGTCTGAATAGATGGCCAACATGCAGTGTTGAAATGTGGCAGAAGCATTACAAAGTCTAAATGGCATCCTGCGGAAAGCAAAAGTACCATACGGGCATGTAAAATTGGTTTTCTCCTGATCTTCTAGGGCAATGGAAATCTGATTGTACCCCGAGTATCCATCTAGAAATCATTAGAAATCATGACCCGCCAATCAGTCTAGCATCTGGTCAATGAATGGTAGCAGGAAATGATCATTCCGTGTGGCTTTTTTCAGCTTCATGTAGTCCATACAAACTCTCCATCCAGTCACTGTTCCTTGTTGGAATCAGCTCGTTCTTTTCATTTGTAACTACAATCATTCCTCCTTTTTTGGGTACAGATTGCATAGGACTCACCTAAGAGCTGTCCGAGATAGAGTAAATGATGTCTGCATCCAACCATTTGATGATTTATTTCTTTACAACTTCTTTCATGATTTGATTCAGTCTCTGTTTGATTCAGTCTCCGTTGATACTCCACTAAGGCTTTGTACTCGTCATTCATTAGGATTTTATGCATGCAAAATGATGGACTGATGTCTCAAATATCTGCTATAGTCCATCCAATTGCTTTCTTGTGCTCGCATAGCACTCTCAATAACTTTTCTTCTTTCACCCATGTTAGTGACGAAGAAATAATCACAGGTAAATCAGAAGAGTTTTCCAAGTATGCATACCTGAGATGGCTCGGAAGTGGCTTTAGTTCCAGCTGCAGTGGTTCTTCAATCAAGGGTTTGATTCGCTCATTTTTTGATAATTTCGAGCTTTCCACCTATGGTGTTGATCTGAAGCGAGAGGCTCCATTAAGATAATTGATACATTCCAGAATCTCATCATCTAATTCTTTGTCAGTCTTGTTGGTGATGCATGCTTCATGTTTATCAGTGGAAAGTTGCATTGCATATGTGTTCTAGATGATACCAACTATTACATCAAGTCTGAAACATTCCTCCTTTCGTTCATCATTTGGAAATTTTATGGCTTTGAAAATATTGAATGTTACTTCTTGGTCCTACACCTCATGGTTAGTTCGTCATTTTGTACATTAATGATGGTTTGACCTGTAGCCAAGAATGGTCTCCCGACGATGATAGGTATATCTTTGTCTTTCTCCATGTCAACGACAATGAAATCTACAGGAAAAATGAATTTTTCAATTTTGACCAGCACATCTTTCAATACCCCTCTCGGAAATGTAAGTGATCTGTCAGCAAGTTGCAGAGTGACTGAGGTGGGCTTTGCTTCTCCAAGCTGCAGTTTCCTGTAAATAGACAAAGGCATCAAGTTAATACTAGCACCTAAATCACACAAAGCCTTAACGAAGTAATGTTCTCCCACGGTGCAAGGGATGGTGAAACTACTAGGATCCTTCAACTTTGGGGGAAACTTTCTTTAAATGATGGCACTATATTCTTTTGTCATTGCTACCATCTCATAATCTCCCAATCTTCGCTTTCGTGACATAATATCTTTTATAAATTTGGCATAGCTTGGCATTTGTTCCAACGCTTCTGTAAATGGAATGTTGATATGCAGCTGTTTGAAGATCTCTAGGAATCGAGAAAATTGTTTGTTCAGTTTGTGTTTCTGGAGACGCTGAGGAAAATGTGGAGGTGGAGTAAATCTTTCTTGATGATTTTCTTTTGCCTCTTTTTCCCTCATATGTGGATATGCTTCGCTGCTTTCTTTTGGAACTTCCTCAGTATATGTTTTTATTCCAACATCTTTGTTGATTTCAGTGCTGCTTTTCAAAGTGATGGCTCGACATTGCTTTTTCCCTATGTTCCTTGGATTTGGTTATGTGTTGTTAGGAAAAGTACCTTGCGGTCTGTAACTCTGAGTATTAGCCGGTTGTCCTATTTGATTCTCCAGTGTCATCAAAGATGTTGCTTGATTTTGAAACACAGCAGCTAAAGCGTCGTATTTGGCTTCTTGCTTTTTCATCTAGGCAAGCACTTATGCTATTCCTGGTTCTTTTTCATACTTCTGACCTTTATTCTGCTGTTGGAATTCAGGTGGTGGATTGTTCCTTTGCCCTGAAGTGTTTCTCCATGCGAAATTGGGATGATTCCTCCAACCTGTGTTGTAGGTATTGGAATATGGATTGTTTCCCTATCTGTTGAAGTTGCTAATATAGTTCACAGTCTCATCTTGTTGGTTGTTAAATTCTGCCTATAATGCTCCTCTATAAGTGAACTTGTGGATCCAACATTAACCTTCATGCTAAGAGTTTCTAGACATTTGCATATCTGATCCAGCTTGGCATTCATTGATGTGTTGGATCCTACTTCGTGGATTCCTTCTATTCGATGGATCATGCTCCTCTCTATTGACCACAATGAATTATTGTTAGACATTTCTTCAATTAAGTCTCAAGCTTGATCTTCTCATTTTGCCATTAATGCTCCTCCAGCAGCAACATCTATTGTGGTTCTCATTAGACAAGAAAGTCCATTGTAGAAAGGTTGGACTTGAAGCTACTTTGTAATTTCATGATAAAGACATTTTCGGAGTAATTTCTTGTATCTTTCCCATGATTCACAGAGGGATTCTGAGTAATGTTGCACAAAGGATGTGATATCTTTTCTCAACTTTGCTGTTCTGGCTGGGGAAAAGTATTTTGCAAGGAATTTGGTGGCAAGAGTGTTTTAAGTTGTGATAGAACCTGCTGGTAGTGAATGGAGCCAAGCCTTAGCTTTGTCTTTCAAAGAATATGGGAACATATGTAGACACATTGCTTCTTCTACCGCTCGATTGTAATTGAATATGCCACAAACTTCTAGGAAGTTGCTGATGTGGGCATTAGGATCTTCAATTGCACTTCCCCCAAACTGAACTGATTGTTGTATCATCTGAATGTATGTTTTGATGTCACACGCATTTACAGGTAAGAGAGCAAGTACAATGCATAATATGAAGCCGTCAAACACCTGAATTATTCCGTCTTGAATTGGAATTGGTGTGCAACTTCCAAAGGTTCAGGTTGTTGATTGTTCATGTTGATCATTGCTTCTTGATGTTCTCGCATTTCCCTTCTCAATTGTTAGATTGTTCTTTAAATTTCTGGGTCAAGCGGATGGATTTCAAAGCTTCTATTTCTTCTCTTGTAATGTATGAGAACCTGAAACACAAGAAAATAAAAAATAATAAGTAAAAATAAATTAGACACAAATAAAGTATGTAACCCCAAAATTAATAGTAAAAGATAAATAAGTCATCGGCAACAGCGTCAAAAACTTGATCGGTGGTAAACACACACGTTACGCAAGGGCACGTATCACTTAAGTAGTATAAAATATCGATCATGTTGGCGACTTGGTCGCGCAATTGGATTTTGATGATGCAACAAGAATGAAGACTTCGACGAGCAAATTCTAGTCAATACAAAAAGATATCGAAACGCAACGTGGTGAAGAGCGAAAATGTGAAGATTTGCGGCACTAATCTTGCGAAGTCTTAGCTTAGGGCTCTAATTGTCATGTGAATTATAATATTCAAGTGCCTAAGCTCATATGGATCATGCTCATTCACTTAGATGCATTAGATTCATGTACAAAATGCATTAAACTCTTCATATATATATTTTTGGTACTGAGATCGGTATACCGGTCCCTTACCGGTGCCCATACCGGTGAAATGTTTTTTTTTGCACACTCACTAGAACTAGCACAGACCTTACTGATCCACATACCGGTCACCAAATCGGTGAACCTATAGAATGCATGGCTATTGGAACCGGCACAAATTGGTCTCCATACCGGTGAGCCCAAAGGCTAGTTTCCTTATTGGAACCGGCACAATACTAACCGATCTTCATACTGGTGAACATTCCGGCATACCGGTGACCTAACCTGTCAAGCTCTTTATTGAGCACACATACTGGAACTGGCACGGACTAAACCGATCACCATACCGATCTAGTGACTAGTTTCTCCCAACAGTAATATATCCGTTAGAGACTAGTATACCGGTCCCTTACCGGTTACCTTACTGGTCTCATTAGAGAAAGTTGGGACTGCTTTTTATTTTCTATATAAATGAACCCCAACTCATTTGCCTTGGTTAGAGACTTGATACACATCTTCATACACATTCCCTAAGGCAAAATAAAAGTGTTTTAAACCTTCGTAATCTTTAACACTCTCAAGCTCGCACACTCACCTTCATATCATTTAGTGAGCTTAGAACATTTGGGTTTGCAACTTACACAATCTTCTTAATATTTATAAGTGCCCAAGTGTGTTTTAAAATCTTCTCATATAAAAAACATTGTGGTTGTGAAATCCCATCTGTTGGGTAGTTGTAA